>JANPWX010018146.1:17953-72199 GCA_024734555.1 Trochalopteron elliotii | reverse complement strand
GAAAAAACCCAGAGGAGCACCGGGATCTTGCACCCGTGGCCCACCGGCCCGGGACTCGGCATTTTCTAGCACTGAAGCGACTGGGACTGATAAACAGATTCCTGGCACGGACTCTCAGTTTTGCCATCTCTCTTTGGAGCAGCGAGAGGTTTTATTGTTTCATATTATTATTATTGTTGTTGTTATTATTATTATTATTCATTCTTGATGCTTGTGGGCATTTTGTTTGTTAAATAAATAGGGCTTTTTCCACACTTCTCTGAGGGAGTTCTTTCCACGGACCGGCTGGGGGGAGGGGCTGTTTGGATTTGCTTTTCAGAGGAACCCCATTCGGAGATTTCCTCCCAAATTTGCCCTAAACCAGGACACTCGGCCTGTCCTTCTCCCATATATACCCCAGGACATAGCCTGAGGCCACAGGAGAATTCGGGCCAATGGATGGGAAGGGGTTGGGTGTTCTAGAGTGGGACACTTAGCAGGACAATTGAAGAGGGCAGGTGCTTGAGCACCTGGCCAAATGGGAGATAATTTCTCTTCAAGTTTCCAGGGTGATTGACAAGGGGCTCCCCTCTGGGAGATACCAAGGGGATCAGGGGATGGGTGGAGGGATTGGGGAAGGGACATACCAAGTACAGACCAAATACAAATACAAATACAAATTCAAGACCTAAAATTCGCGTTGCTACAGATCCTAATATATTAAGATTCCCCTCTGCAGAGATTGGAATATCTCCATCTGCATGTTTGTGCTTTGCCAGCAAACAGGCAACTTTTGTAACAGCAGCAGAGATGTCATTAATTGACCACATAGGCATCGAGGTAGATTCCCCTCTCTTCATAATACTTATTCCTCCTGTCCAATATGCAGTTGTTCTGGTTATTGAATGAGGTTCATCTGGAGGGTCTAGCCCCAGGTGCAAAAGGACATCCACAGCCCAGAACCCGAAACTCTCCACATCATCCGGTAATATCCCATTTCCCCCAGTGAGACAAATTCTCCACAGATATTTAGTTTCTGTCTCCCCTGCCCTTCATCCATATTTTTCTTGAAGGTTTGCCAATTGCAGGGAATCCCAGGGAGAAATTAACCTGGTCCTTTTCCTAAGAACCATGTTGCTGAATATAGTCTTGTTTAAGTTTAAAAAGCTATTTAAGAACATCACACAGATCTGTCTCAAGGCTGGAGTGGCAGGGTGTGTGGGACAGTCCAGGCAAGTACCTAAGACAGTGGGTGCCTCCAATGTTATGGAACATCCCCCTGAACAAGTGCAGAATATGAAAAAGCCCACAGTAAAATATTTGGGAAAAGTATCCTGTTGTCACCAAAACTGCGGGAAAAACAAAAACTTCCCAACAACATTTTAGTGTTAGAGAATGAAGGCCTTACTTTATTTCTGGCCAGGATGTTATTCTGGCCAGGATGTGTGTCCTGGGTTGCAAGTATAAGATATAAGTATTCTATCACCATCTTCATGAACTGTTGAAACCAATTGCTGAAGCAGTGTTCTTCCAGATTTCCCCCTCCCTCTTCTGTTAAGGTGTCTTCTGCTAATGGGTCTTCTGCTAATTGGTCTTTTGTTAATGGGTCTTCTGTTAATGGCCTGCTGCATGACTCATATGTAACTCCCTTTGGGAGTTATCTCTCTTTAATGGGCCATTAAGGACCCCCTGTATGACTCATTATCCCATTGTGAGATGCTCCGCCCAGGGGGAGGAGCCAAGCATTTCTCACCTGGATATAATCTGGGATTTGGGACAATACAGGGGACCTTACCCACTGGATTCCCAGAGGATCAGAGCTACCAGACCTTTCTACGGGATCACTGCTTCCGTCATCCCACTCAGGTTGTATTCTGACTCTGTCAGTGGTTTTTTGTATTATTGCATCTATTTTATTTTATTTTATTTTATTTTATTTTATTTTATTTTATTTTATTTTATTTTATTTTATTTTATTTTATTTTATTCTTTTTTTCTCTTCTTCCTATTAAATTGTATTTCTCACTTGAAGCCTCTCACTCGTTTTGCTTTCAAACCACTACAATGTGCAACAGAAATCATTTCATCCACACATAGCCTGGGCATGTAGAGAAAATTCAATCACACATGAGTTTTACTAGATTTTTCCTAAACTTCATACAGTCCAAAACCCATAGAAATCCATTGGTTTAATGTTCATTGGTTCCAAGTTGTGTCATTCTTAGTATTTGGTTTCCTATTGGACCTGGATTTCTTCGCCTCTGATGTTAATTAGGTCCACACTCCTTGATTTCCTTATCAGCTTTTTCCAGACAAGGTGTCTCCAACTATGCCAGGGGGCAATGTCTGGGGTAGATGTTCTTGATGTTTGCTGATGGTTGTTGATGTTTTGTTGATGGTCATGGTCTTTTTGGGTATCTTTTGGGCTATTCCCAGTCTGTTGAGATGTTAAACTCATCTCTGTTGAGTGGTGTAACATCCTTTAAAAAACCCTTTAAAATTCCTTTCCCCAAGGCAAAGGCAAGCCAAGCCTGACTAGAGAAATACAATTAAAAAATTAAGCTTGGTATATTTTCTAACACTGTCACCCTGGCAATTCCAGAGAGACACAAATCACTGCAATGTGCTGGGGCCTGGCTCAGGCCTATTGAGTTCTCTTCAACACTACTCAGTACCCTCTTGAAAGGAATGAGGGACTTGTCTTTACAAACAAACTGTGGGTCTGCTGGTAAATAAAACTAGATACTGAGAGATAAAAGAAACAATGGGAAGGATTCCACTGATTGGTAAATGGAATGAGAGATTTGTCTTTACAAACAAACTGTAGGTCTGCTGATAAATAAAATTGAATACTGAGAGATGAAAGAAACAATGGGAAGAACCATAAATTCCATAGGAATTCCACTAATTGACACAAGGAAAAGACAAAAGGGGGGGTATACATTAGAAGGGGGTATTAGGCGTTTCAGGAAGTCTGTACCTCTCAAGAACCTCAGCCAATGGGGAAAGAGAGAGGGACATGTGGTCAGGAAATTAGGATAAAAAGGAGGCTGCATGCTCCAAAATTTGAAAGACCCCAGAGGAAATGCCCCATGGCATCTCCCTTTATTTGAATAAAGTAACCGGATTCTTCTGTCTCCTTTTTGGACATAAACCTCTGGTGTTTGTGGATTAATTTTTCTGACACTCTAGAGGAAAATATGGTCTCTGGATCTGATGACAACATGACAGGCACTGAAGCTGCTCTGACACTGGCAACAGATACTGGGGCTACACCAACCCCAGTGACAGACTGCAGCAGAGAGAACCAACCTGTACCAGTACCAGTTACCCGTGTCATGAGAGACTGGAAGGACTGCTGGCTCAAAACATTTCAGGCACATGTGTGGGGGAAGGGGCAGGTTGGGCCTTGCCCTGGAGGGCAATGTTTTGTTCCGCACACCCCACCCCCTAGAGCCTGTATCCCAGCCCCACAGTGGCCACCAATCACTGGCACACCGGAGGCAATGCTCCATACTCCTCTGGAACCCCTAATTCAGTTCCTGAGTGGCTATCAGACTGGAAGTCCCACCTGGATGAAGGGCCCAGGAAAGCCAAACAGTACTTAAGCCAGAGCATGAGGTGAGCCTACTGTCTTGACCCTACCTCCCTTTGATTTTATATCAGCTGAGACACTGCTGGAACCAGAAGTGATAGCTATATTCATTCTTTTCTATATCTCTTCTCCCTTTCTTCTTCTTTCTTCTCAAAGTCTGAGTAACTTAAATTCAGATGGGCTGGAGTTTGCTAATTTGAATGGGCTTAGAATTTCCTAAGTTAATGCTTTGTGAAATGTTTTATGTTGATTAAATGTTGCTCTAAACTTTTGTCAAACTTCACTGATTTTCTGAAGTTTGTCAGTAAAGATTTTGTTGTTTTGATGTCTTGAGAAATGTCTTGTCGATATTTTCTCCCATGCATCTGACTCAGGGTACAGAACCTTAAGCCCTTTTATGAGACTTGTTGAGCAAGATCTGGGGCCTTAAACCTGTATGCAAAAAGAAATGGACACAAACGACATCTCGTTTAGCAAAGGAGGACAAAGCAGGGTGTCCTGGGGTGACTTTATGATGCTTGTATCCCCAATTGTCTGTTCTGTTTATGCTGGATATTAAGTTCTGCACCTTTAAGACTGGTTCTGAGAGCAAAGAGGGAGACAAGAAGCACAGAGTTTGTTATCAGAAACTGCACTTGCTCCTCCGCATCTTGCTCCTGGACTGTGTTGTCTGCAGCATGGACAGACAGCGGGAGAGAGCTGTCCTTTGCTTTCTAGTTAGTTTTTAGCTAGCTGAGGCAGAGAAGTTCCCCAGACTGTGTTTTTTTTCTTTTTCTTGGAACTGTTCAAACCTGCTCTGTTCTAAAAACCCAGAAAACCACCAGGAGCTCACACCTGTGGCCCACCAGGGCCTGGGGTGGGGCATTCCAGCATCAGAGGGACTGATAAGAGACTGAGCGAGCCGAGCTATGCCCAATGAAAAGGATTTTCTGAATTTTCCATCTCTTCAGGACAGGGAGAGGTTTATTGTTTAATATTATTCATTTTTTCATGCTTGTGAATACTTTTCTTGTTAAATAAACAGTTTTTTCCACTTTTCTCTAAAGAAATCTTTTTCCCGAACCAGTTGAGGGAGGGGGTCACTTGAATTTGCTTGCTAGAGAGATACCATTCAGAGGTTTTTTCCTAAATTTGCCCTAAACCAGGACATAGGGCCATCACAGGAATGGGAGGAAGAGACAGAACAAGACCAAGAAGTAACCACTTGGTCTTTATCCCTGAGTAAGCAGCAAGATATATGAAAAGATTTCAGCTGTTATCCAGGTGAGCACAGTACCACCTGGCTGCTTTGATGCTGGGATAACAGGACTAAAAGTTTGGAATTAGAGGGTAGGGAAGCCAAGCAGCTGGGATCACTTTCTAGGAAAACGGGCATTGACAAGGCAATTTTAAGAGAGACATGAGTCCTTACCCTCTGGAGGCAACTCCTGTCAAGCATGAAGGAAAGGTATCCCTTTAAGGAATATGCTATATATCGCTCAGGCAAGTGGACTGCAGTAGAGAAAGGTATCCAGTACCTGAGGGAATTAGTCATACTAGAGATGATTTATTTAAACCTAAACAATGCGCAGTTACCCACAAAATCCAGTGCACAGGACCCATGTGGTAGATATTTTTACGGAGTGCACCATTATTGCACACCAATGGACTAGAAACAATAAGCTGGAAAGATGCCACACCAATAACAGTGGATGAAGTAGTTTGGCAACTCTGGGAATATGAAGATGTCCTAGGGTGACTTTATGATGCTTGTATCCCCAGTCGTCTGTTCTGTTTATGTTGGCTATTGTGTTCTGTCCCTTTAAGACTTATTCCGAGAGCAAAGCAGGGAGAAAGACAAGTGCGCAGTTTGTTTTCAGAAACTGCACTCACTCCTCCACATTCTGCTCCTGGACTGTGTTGTCTGCAGCACAGACAGACAGTGGGACAGAGATCTCCTTTGCTTTTAGCTGGTTTTTGCTAGCTGAGACAGAGAAGTTCCCTGGACTGTTATTTTTTTCTCTTTTTCTTGGCACTGTTCGAACCTGCTCTGGACTGAAAAACACAGAAAACACCCGGAGCTCACAACTGCGGCCCACTGGGGCCCAGGACAGCATTTTCCAGTGCCAGAGGGACTGATAAGAGACTGAGCAAGCTGAGCTACACTCTACGACAGTGACTTTCTGAGTTTGCCATCTCTTGGGACAGCGAGTGGTTTTATTGTTTCATATTATTAATTTTTTTGTGCTTGTGGATACTTTGATTGTTAAATAAATAGGTTTTGTCCACTTTTCTCCAAGGAAATCTTTTTCCAAAACAGTTGGGGGAGGGGCCGCTTGAGTTTGCTGTTCTGGAGGGACCCCATTTGGAGCTTTTCTCCCAAATTTGCCCTAAACCAGGAAAGAAGACAATCTCTCTTCCTTCCTCATCTCAGCTCTTGAAAAACTGTCCAAAAAGTGTGAAAAACTGTTCCAGAAGTTCCTATTCCCCACCGGTAGGGGCCTGCATCTCATCTATTAACAGTAAGCATTCTTTTCCTTAAGAGGGATATAGAAGGTAAATATCACAGGATAGCCTGTGGCTTTACTTGCAGGACCACAGAGAGGACATAAGGAAGCGAGGTGGAAAGCCTGCCTCAATCCTAGAGGCATGGGTGCAGGAATTGCAAGGAAAAATGATCACAAATGGAGGCTCTTCCAGGAAAGCTGCTGCTGCTTCAGTCTCCAATGGGCATCCTTCTAGGCAGAGTGGAAGGGGTGATCTTACTCCTGATCCTATGGAAAGAAATTCTAATCCATTTCTTCAAGAAGTGATCCTATGACCAGTAGTAAAGTGGTCCTGCCTCCAGTCAGGTGGAGGAGAGGGACAAAGGGGTTTACTGCACTGTGTGGACTAGATACCCTGGCACGTCAGACTCACGGGAGTATAGTAGACACCAGTGCACAGTACACCCTAATGCCATCAAGCTATAGGGGGGCAGAACCCATTTGTATTTCTGGAGTAATGAGGGGATCCCAACAGCTGACTGTACTGGAGGCTGAGATAAGCCTGACTGGGAATGAGTGGTAAAAGAACCCCACTATGACTGGCCCAGAGACCCTGTGCATCCTTGGCATAGACTCACCTCAGGAAAGGGTATTTCAAGGACCCAAAAGGGTACTGGTGTGTTAAAGCAGAGCAATGCAGAGTACCCAGGCAGGTGCAAGAGAGAGCCCTTTATTGCAAAAAACAGGCCTTTTTAAGCAGTTAGGCTGCTGTCATTTAAATAGTTTTAAATCATAACAAACATAATCCAACCAACAACCATACACCACAATGTGAGCATATAATGGTTATATAACTTCTTTTTCTACCTCTAATTCACCTGAGTCACTTTCCCATAGTCCTCTTTTCCTTAGTCGAGGTAACAGGCCTGAGCCATGATTTTACAAGGGTAACAAGGCCCTTATTTTGTTGCCTTTTTCCCAATCTAGAAATGAAACTTGAGATAATTTTAGTAAGGAGGTAATATAAAAGAGGATCTTTATTTGAAGGCCTTCAGAGGCAGTTACGGAAAGATGTCCACAAAAGCCCACTTCCCTCAGGGGTGAGTACATTTTTATAGGTTTTAGGAAATTAGCATAATTGATAAAAAGCACCTATTAGGAGGACAAGTGATGATGCAATTCCCCCCAGGTCAAGCCCCTTTTCTGGAGTCCCCTCCTCAGCACTGGCTGTACTTTGTCCATGAAAATGTATCTCAAAGAGTTGTTCTTGGCCTTGGTTCCCAGGAAGAACCACGATAGCATGGAGCCTTGTACCTCCCGGGGCTTGGAGCTCTGGAATTTGTTTTGTCTTTCTGCTTAAGGAAAGGCCATGGAAAAGTACTGAGAAAACTAGTCACTAATACAATAGGTGACAGAGTTACAAATATATGTGTGAAGAATACAGAGAACATATAAAAGAAAAAAGGCAAAACTCAAACAGCATCATTCCCCCCTTTTTTTTTTACAGACTAACAAGACTCCATCTTGTTTAGTCTCTACTTGATATTTAACCACACTACCAATTTATACAACCAGCTATCCTGCTAGTTGTTATACAGATGCCAACTATAGCTACAGCTACTATGAACACTTCTTTTATCCAGGCCCAGTGTCCTAGGGTGACGTTATGATGCTTGTATCCCCAATCGTCTGTTCTGTTTATGTTGGATATTGTGTTCTGTGACTTTAAGACTTGTTCTGAGAGCGAAGCAGGGAGAAGTGTAGGAACATCCGTGGACAGCAGGGAGAGGGAACTCTGCAAACCTGAGACACTCTTGAGAGAACATGTGGTTTTATTGCAAGGGTCGTGGGTAAAAAGGGCCTTGCCTTCAGCCACCAGCCTCAGCTGAAGGGATGCCCCAAAGAGAGAGGGAGAGAGAGAGTAGGGGTAAGAGAGGTGAGGTAAGAGAGGTAAGAGAGGTAAGGTAAGAGCTGAGAGAGTAAGAGGTAAGAGCGGTAAGGTCAGAGAGCAAGGACCTTGTTACAATACATTATATCTCCTTTTGTGTTGAATATTCTAATTTACAGTGACCAACCCATGCAAGATACAAAACCTACAGACTTTGCATACAGCCTATGAGAACTGCTATATTGCCATATCACTCTGCATTCTAAACTCTAAAGGCTATCTTCTTATCTATCTTTTCCCTGATACCTTGGTAGGGTGGGATGGGACTACACCCTTGGGTCCCTTAGTGTCCCATTGTTTGTTACAATCACTGTCTTCCTGCTTGCCATGATTACATCTCAAAGCTAGCTTTCATTTCTATTTCACTCATAGGTTTTATATTCTCAGTATCTCTTGCCAGGCAATCATATTTGTAAGCTTTTCCTGTCCCATCTTTCCCAACAGAGAAGTGTGGAGTTTGTTTTGAGAAACTCACTCCCTCCTCTGCATTCCACTCTGGGACTGTGTTTATCTGAAGAACAGAGATCTCCTTTGCTTTTAGTTAGTTTAGCTAGATGAGGCAGAGAAGTTCTCTGAACTGTTTTTTTTTCTTTTTCTTGGGACTGTTTAAACCGTCTCTGGACTGAAAAACCCAGAAGAGCACCGGGAGCTCATACCTGCAGCCCACCGGGGCCCAGGTTGGCATTTTCCAGCACCAGAGGAACTGATAAGAGACTGGGAGAGCCAAGCTACATCTGCAAGGAATTTCTCAGTTTGCCATCTCACTTTGGAGCAACGAGAGGTTTTAATGTCTCATATTATTCATTCTTGGTGCTTGTGGGCACTTTGTTTGTTAAATAAATAGGTTTTTCCACTTTTCTCTGAGGAGATTTTCTCCTGGACTGGTTGGGGGAGGGGCTGTTAGAGTTTGCTTCCCGGAGGGACCCACATTTGGAGGTTTCCTCCAAAATTTGCCCTAAACCAGGACAAACACATTTTTATTGGCATCCAGCTCGTGGCTTGGGAAAGTGGAAAAACCTTGTACTGACTGCATTTTGGTTGTACTTACTGTGTGTTGGAATAAAGCAGCCAGTAGCCATGTTGCTGCTCGAATTCATGTCTCCTGGGGTGGAAGCCTTCCTGTGTTTCTGTTCCCTAGGCTTTTTTTAAATTTTAATACCTTTCTGGTCCCTAGGTTCATTTTCTTATCTGGAAATAGCTCCAGTATTGTCCCTAACACACAGTTTTTACAGGACAGGAGCACAAATTAGGATAGCTATTCTCCTGGGCTCAGTGATAATGATTTATACGAAGTTTATAAAGGTACTGGAGTTTGTGCCAGGTATGTTTGGTTTATGGTTTCTTCGTCCTACCCTGCATCCTAGTTCCAGCAGCATGTTTTGGGGGTTTATTAGTAACTGCACCCAGTTTGTTAGAGGAGGAGTATGGGATGAAGCTTTTCAGCCTTTCCTGTCCCTGTTCTCTTTTGAATCTGTTACATCACTTTTTGAGAATGTTCAGTTTCCCCTGAATGTTAAAGAGACCACCTTCCTGGTATTTAATCTGGTAATCTTCCTCTGTACGGTCTGCAGCTTCTCTAGAGTGAGGGCTGAGATGTCCAGAGGGACTGATGAGACCCCTGACCCAGAAGTAGACCCAGAAGTAGGCCCAGGTGTGGAAAATCCTGAGTGGTGTGGAGAATGGGAGGATATGGGCCAAACCGTGAAGGAATTTTCTGACCCTATAGCCTGGGACTTTCGACATGAACAAATACAGAACCCAGCTGAGGTGGGGAAATATCTGGAAGAGAACTGCCATGATGACTCCAAGGAGAAAAAGCTCATTGCAATAAGCTGGGCCCTGTCATATGCTTATTGCATGCTACTAGATACGGTAGGACAGCAGATAGAGGCAGGGGGCAGGGAGATAAATCAGCAGCTATTGCAGTCACTCAGGCTGCAGCCAACATCCCAGCTACTCAGGTTCTAGCTAAAACAGACAGTGAACCTAAGCCAGCAGCTAAACCAGATAGTGAGCTGCGGGAAAGAAGCACGCACGCAAAACCAATCAACCAGTGGACGATGATCCAGATGAAGGACCCTCAATGCCTCCTGACACAAAATCAGACGTCAAAGCAAGTGACACAAGATCAGGAGCCACTATTGAGTCCTATTCCCTGAAGGACCTTCATGGCCAAAGAAAGGATTGTACTCGACAACCTGATGAATCTACATTAGTTTGTCAGTCCATCTTTGGGATGCTGCAGGTGAGGCTACAATTCTGGATGGCACGGAAGCGAGGCATTTGGGATCCCTGTCACATGGTCTGGTGGTCGACCAAGAAATGATGAGGGGGGCTAACCCTCACAGTCTCTGGGAATGGGTCCTGGGAAGTGTGGCACAAAGATATCTGTGTGCAGATGATCTCTATATGCAGCAAACCCAGTGGAAGACCATAGAACAAGGGATTCAACACTTGAGAGAAATGGCAGTGGCAGAGATTGTCTCCTCACATGTCTGAAACACTAGGAACCCAGACTTGGTACCATGTACACCCGTGATGTGGCGAAAACTTGTACGACTTGGGCCACAAGAATACTCTTTTGCTTTAGGAATAATGAAGCGGGATGACATGAGGGAGACCGTGCTTGATATGGCAAAGAAGCTCCAAGCATATGCAGATGCCATGCATGGTCCAACACATGCAAGAATCACAGCTGTGGAAACACATCTGCAGAAATTAGAAGATAAGATAGAGGAGAATCACAAGAAACTCAGGGAGAAGATGAAAGAGGGCTTTCTCCAAATCTTGGCAGTACAGGTCAGAGGTTCTGGCACCAAATGCAGATGTCGCCCAGACAGAGAGAGAAGGTGCACCCTACAAGCTGAGCTGTGTTTCTTCCTGCATGATTGTGGGGAAAACATGAGGAGATGGGATGGAAAATCTACTGCTGTCCTGGCACAACAGGTGTGTGAATTGTGCGAAGGCAAGACTAAAAGAGGAAGTTCCACCAAAAAGGAAGCAGCTGCAGTTATCCAGGGAAAGAAAGATAACCAGGCTTAGAGGGGCCCTGCCTCTAGCCGGGTATAAGCTAGGGAAAACTGTTTTTTGGACTGTGCGGATTTGTTGGCCTGGCACATTAGAACCACAAAAATATGAGGCCTTGGTTGACACTGACTCGCAGTACACATTAATCCCATCAAGACATGTAGGGGCAGAATCTGTATCTATTGCTGGTGTGACAGGGGGATCACAGGATTTTACTTTGGTGGAAGCTGATGTGAGCCTGACTGGAAATGAGTGGAAGAAACACCCTATTGTGACTGGCCCAGAGGCCCCATGCATTTTGGGCATAGACTTCCTCTGAAGTGGGTATTTCAAAGACCCGAAGGGACTCAGGTGGGCGTTCAGGATAGCAGCTGTAGAGACAGAGGGCATCAAGCGATTGAACACCTTGCCTGGATTATCAGAGAAGCCATCTGCAGTAGGACTTCTGAAGGGGGAAGAGCAATGAGTGCCAATTGCCACCTCAACAGTGCATTGCCGACAGTACAGAACAACTCGAGATGCTGTGATTCCCATCCCCAAGATGATCCGTGAGCTGGAGAGCCAAGGCGTGGCCAGCAAAACCCACTCACCCTTCAACAGCCCCATTTGGCCTGCGCACAAATCTGAAGGAGAATGGAGATTGACTGTGGACTATCGTGCCTTGAATGAAATGACTCCACCATTGAGCACTGTGGTGCCAGACATGCTGGAACTCCAGTACAAGCTGGAGTCCAAGGCAGCAAAGTGGCATGCCGCTATTGACATTGCCAATGCATTTTTCTCCATTCCTTTGGCTGCAGAATGCTGGCCTCAGTTTGCCTTCACGTGGAGGGGAGTGTTGCAAGGGAACCCCGAATAATGGGAAGTTTGGGCGAGAGCAAAACGGAGGTCCGACCAATATGGTTAATGCTATGTTCTCTCCTTATTCTGGCTAAAACGGCAGGTTATATACATCTCTACATAGTTTACATTCACAGGTGGTTTTCATTGGCACACAGCACAGAAAAGAATGCAAACACTTATTGTTGAACAAACTCTTAAGGCAGCTACTGTGTCCACACCAACCACTGCACCTGCTAACTACTAGAAAACTCTCTGTCCCTTGCTAACACCTTAAGCTATAGTTCTATCTACACCACAGACTTGGCACTGAATTTCTACCTGCGCCACAAACTCCTACAGGCCTCAACCATGGGGCGCAGTCTGGATGATTCACTCACAGTCCAAATACAAATTATATCCATCTTCCCTAAGAAATTCTGCAACAAGGGAGTGCAGTACACCTGGAACCGACTGCCCCAGGGGTGGAAATGCAGTCCCACCATCTGCCATGGACTGATCCAGGCTGCACTAGAAAAGGGTGAGTCTCTAGAACATCTGCAGTACATCAATGACATCATTGTGTTGGGGAACACTGCAGCAGAAGTGTTTGAGAAAGGAGAGAAGATCATCCAGATTCTCCTGAAAGCCAGTTTCGCTATCAAGAAGAGCAAAGTTAAGGGACCTGCCCGAGAGATCCAGTTCCTGGGAATAAAGTTGCAAGATGGACGGCATCAGATTCCCACCGATGTCATGAACAAGATCACAGCAATGTCTCCACCAACCAGCAAGAAGGAAACACAAGCGTTCCTAGGCGCCATAGGCTTTTGGAGAATGCATATTCCTGAGTACAGCCAGATTGTGAGCCCTCTCTACCTGCTCACCTGCAAGAAGAACACTTTCCACTGGGGTCCTGAACAGCAACACGCCTTTGCCCAGATCAAGCAGGAGATCGCTCATGCAGTAGCCCTTGGCCCAGTCAGGACAGGACCAGATGTGAAGAACGTGCTCTACCCTGCAGCCAGGAGCCATGGTCTGTCCTGGAGCCTTTGGCAGAAGGTGCCTGGGGAGACTTGAGGACGACCACTGGGATTCTGGAGTCAAAGTTACAGAGGGTCTGAAGCCAACTACACTCCAACAGAGAAGGAAATTTTATCAGCCTATGAAGGAGTCCAAGCCACCTCAGAAGTAATTGGCACTGAAACACAACTCCTCCTGGCACCCCGACTACCAGTGCTGGGGTGGATGTTCAAAGCAAAGGTTCTCTCTACCCACCATGCCACCAATGCTACATGGAGTAAGTGGATTGCTGTCATCACACAGCGCGCCCGTATTGGAAAACTGAATCACCCTGGGATTTTGTAGATAATTACAAATTGGCCTGAAGGTGAAAACTTTGGTCTCACTGATGAAGAGGAACAAGAGCAAGTGACACGTGCTGAAGAAGCTCCACCCTACAATCAACTGCCAGCAGAAGAAACATGTTACAGTCTTTTTACAGATGATTCTTGTTGCATTGTAGGGATGAAACGAAAGTGGAAAGCAGCCGTATGGAGCCCCACACGACAGGTTGCACAAGCTACAGAAGGAGAAGGTGGATTGAGTCAACTTGCTGAACTCAAAGCCCTTCAATTGGCCCTGGACTTTGCTGAAAGAGAGAAGTGGCCAAAGCTCTACCTCTACACTGATTCATGGATGGTAGCCAATGCTCTGTGGGGATGGCTAGGGAAGTGGAAAAAGACTAATTGGCAGCATAGAGGAAAACCAATTTGGGCTGCCGAAGAGTGGAAAGACATCGCTACCAGGCTAGAGAAACTACCTGTGAAAGTCTGCCATGTAGATGCCCATGTCCCTAAGAGTAGAGCTAATGCAGAGCACTGAAACAAGGGGCAGGTAGATCAGGCTGCAAAGACAGAGGTGTCAAAGATAGACTTAGATTGGCAACACAAGGGAGAGTTGTTCCTAGATCGATGGGCTCATGATGCCTCAGGTCATCAGGGTAGAGACACCACCTATAAGTGGGCACAAGACTGAGGGGTGGATCTAACCATGGACAGCATTTCTCAGGTTATCCATGACTGTGAGACGTGTGCTGCGATCAAGCAAGCCAAGCGGGTGAAGCCCCTATGGTATGGTGGACGGTGGTCCAAATATAAGTATGGGGAGGCCTGGCAGATTGATTATATTACACTGCCCCAGACATGCCAAGGTAAGTGCTACGTGCTCACAATGGTAGAAGCCACTACAAGATGGCTGGAGACCTACCCTGTCCCTCACGCTACAGCCCGTAACACCATCCTAGGCCTAGAATAGCAAGTCCTTTGGAGGCATGGTACCCCTGAGAGGACTGAGTCAGAAAACGGGACTCATTTCAAGAACAGCCTTATCAACACCTGGGCTAGGGAACATGGCATTGAGGGGTGTACCATATCCCCTACCATGCACCAGCTGCTGGGAAAGTGGAGAGATACAATGGACTGTTAAAAACCACCTTGAAAGCACTGGGTGGGGGAATCTTTCAAAAATTGGGAGCAGCATCTGGCAAAGGCCACCTGGTTAGTTAACACCCGAGGCTCCACCAACAGAGCAGGCTCTGCCCAGTCTGAGCTCCTGCATACAGTCAACGAAGATAAAGTCCCAGTGGTGCATGTGAGAGGTTTGTTAGGGAAGACAGTTTGGATCAAATCTGCCTCGAGTACAGACAAACCCATTCGTGGGATTGTCTTTGCTCAGGGACCAGGTTGCACATGGTGGATAATGCAGAAAGATGGAACAACATGATGTGTACCTCAGGGAGATCTGATTGTTGGATGAGAACTATGTGTAAATATCATTGTTTGCTGAATGTCACTGCCATTGTCAGTATATAGCTGTATACTGTGTATATATATATATATATATATATATATATATATATGTATGTATAATGTATGTGTTTGTAGAGTTAGAATTTATATTCCGAGAGCAAAGCGGGGAGAAAGGGAAGTGCGCAGTTTGTTTTCAGAAACTGCACTCACTCCTCCACATTCTGCTCCTGGACTGCATTGTCTTCAGCACAGACAGACTGTGGAACAGAGATCTCCTTTGCTTTTAGTTGGTTTTTGCTAGCTGAGGCAGAGAAGTTCCCTGGACTGTTTTTTTCTCTTTTTCTTGGCGCTGTTTGAACCCGCTCTGGATTGAAAAACCCAGAAAACAGCCGGAGCTCACAGCTGCAGCCCACCTGGGCCTGGGCTGGAGGGACTGATGAGAGACTGAACGAGCCGAGCTACACTCCATGACAGTGACTTTCTGAGTTTGCCATCTCTTTGAACAGCGGGAGGTTTTACTGCTTTGTAGTATTCATTCTTTGCACTTGTGGATACTTTGATTGTTAAATAAATAGGTTTTTCCACTTTTTCTCCAAGGAAATCTTTTCCTGAACCAGTTGGGGGAGGGTCTGCTTGAGTTTGCTATTCTGGAGGGACCCCATTCGGAGCTTTTCTCCCAAATTTGCCCTAAAGCAGGACACTGTCCCACTCAACTCTTCCAAAGTGAAATCATTCAAAAAGGAATTTAAAAGTCTGCTAGAAGATCCTATTAGATTAGCAGAACAAGTAGATCAGTTTTTAGGACCTAATATTTATACTTGGGATGAAATGCAATCTGTAGGAAACCTTTTGTTTACATTTGAAGAAAGACATAATTTGAGCTGCAGGTATGCAAATATGGGAGAAGGAACATGTAAATGGACCCCCTGGGGAAGATAAAATGCCGTTACAGCACTGGATGTGGGACCACAATAACCCTAAGAGAAGGCAAAACATGGAAGAGTACAGAGCATTAATTATCAGGGGAATTAGAGAAGCTACTCCCCAAAATCAGAACATCCATAAGGCATTTGCAGAGCAACAAAAGAAGGAGAAAATTCCAACTGAATTTCTAGAGAGGTTAAAAAAGATGATGAGACAGTACTCAAGAATGGACACTGATGTAGAGGCTGGACAAACACTGTTAAAAGTGACCTTTGTCACCCATGCATGGCTGGATATAAAGAAGCTAGAATGATTAGAGGATTGGCAAGACAGAGTTGAACAACCTGTTAAAGGAAGCCCAAAAAGTATATGTACGGAGGGATAAAAAGAGAACAAAAACAAAAGCTAAGGTAATGGCAGCTGCTATAGCCAAAGGAAACCACAGGACAAAGACCCACTCCTTTAAGAAGGTGAGGCTCCAAGTGAGCAGAAACAAGGGGGGGGGTCAAGAAAAGTTTAAGGTGAACAGAACTCCCTGGGGAAGGAGTCCTAAGGAGGAGAGAAGGGAAGTGAACATCCGGGGCACAATCTGTCACTATTGCAAAGAAATTGGACACTTCAGGCAAAGCTGCCTGCAGAGAGAAAAATATCCAAAAGTTTTTAAGTGAAGCTCGAGAAATTGATGAATAGGGGGGTCAGGGGGGTCTATCTCCTGGGGTCGAAATATCAGCAGGAGCCCTTGATAACTTTAAAACTAGGTCCCCAGGAGGAGAAATTTAAATTTTTAGTAGATACAGGGGCAGAAAAAACATGTTTGTAGAAGTCCTAAAAGATGTAAGGAAAGCCGTAATACAATTCAAGTAGTAGGGGCAAAAGGAGATAAATTTAAAGCACCAGTTATAAAACATGTGATATTTGAAGAAATAAACAAAATAGGAATGGGAGATGTTTTATTTGTACCAAGGGCAAAATGTAATTTGTTGGGTATGAGGTTTTTATCTTCTTTTCTTCTTGTTAGAGCCGGGATTAATGTTTTTTGTGTTCAGACTCAGATGTTTATTAATTCTTATCTGTAGTACAGTCTCATGAGTTGTGCGTTCTAGTTAACAAGGTAGAAAATGGCTCTGTCTCTAACTCTTTCCATGGTCTTTTAAGTGCTAATTATCCAATAACAAGATGACATCTATATTATTTATACTTTTAACCCAATAACTAACCACCCGAGGTCCGCAATGCGGACCTTTCCATCCAATTACAAAAAAACACCCAAATCCATAAATAAGAAGAAGGTGAAAGAACTTACCCAACACTCAAAATCCTCCATCTTGCTCTATATATATTACTATATACTAAAACCTTAAATCCTAAGTTTTGCACCCTGTGATATTACACACTTCTATTCAAACTACACATCCATAATCCCAGTACTATCACTCAATTTTGGAAGCCTGTTCCACAGCCTCAGGTCAAATGCAGTGCTTGCTTGAGGGTCAGTGCCTTTTAGCACAGAAAGCCTAAAATTCTCAGCTTCCAGGGTTTCAACAGTTAGGGAAAGATCTACAAGTACAGTTAGGCATCGAAGTGCTTCCAGAGGGACAAAAAAATGGTTGTCAAACTTCTCCAGTTAAAAGAGAAAAATAAAAAGCAAATAAAAGAAGTAGTCTGGGCCAAGCCTAAAAATAAGAGCAAGTTAAACATAACCCCTATAGTAATTAAAATACCTAACCAAGATTGCCCAGTTTGAGTATGGCAATACCCACTCTCTTTAGAGGTGAGAAAAGGGTTGCAGACAGTAATTCAATAATTAATTAAAAATAGAATTTTAGAACCGTGCATGGCTCCCCATAATACCCCATATTACCAAAAAAGACATCAAATGGGACATAAAAGCTTGTGTAAGACCTGAAAGTAGTAAACAATAGAAGGGGAGGACAGTGTTAAGAAATATTTCCTGTCCATAGCACAAGCTTTAGAAGATTTGCTGGAAAAGGGAAGAATCCCACAGACTGCTACCCTAAATTTCAAAATTCATAATGTAAATCTTAGGGACTGAGTAATAGTTAAATCATAAAGAGACCAACCTTTAACCCCCAATGAGTAAGTCCCTTTCAGGTTCTGCTCACCACTGAATCTGCTGTACGAACTGCAGAGCAAGGCTGGACTCACCCGACCAGAACAAAAAGACCAGTAGAAAAACTCAACAACTAGAAGATAGTCACCTCCACAGAAGGACTGAAAATAACTCTAAAAGGAAATGTGTGAACTCAATGTAGCAAGTAAACTACGGGCAACCACACATCAATCCAGACTGGGGGAAAGTCCCTTGTGGGCTTTATTGGGTTTTTTTAGTATTCCCAAAAGTCAGTATATCCAAAGGTCCTGGCTTTCCAAACTCCAGGGTGGTAGTTTTGCTACTTCCCAATCAGGGGGTTCAGGGTTATATAAATTAACAAACACCGGGTTCATAAATCCTAGACTTTTTACTTTAGCCTACAACCAAAAAAAAAAACCAAACAGAAAAAACCCCATCAGCTGTCCCTAGTGAAAACATTTCCCAGACTATTCCTGGTCACATACCCTGCTTAAAACACCCTGGGGCGAGACATTCGAGCTAAGCACAATCTCAGTGTGAAAATTGTGGCCAGCTCTAGCAGTATAACTTCCCCAGACGGCAAGCGTGTTGCAAAATTTGTCAAAAGAAAAGAGAAAGTTCAAACATCAATCAAAGGCAAGTATCAATTCTAACACTTTACTGTAGAGTTTGTTATAAATACATATTATATTGTTGGCTTTTTACAAATAGTGAGATGAATGCTATATGTATAATGTTAAAATAACTTTGCTTTTATTTCTGCTATTAACAAAAACTTAGACATGGTGGTAGTAGTAGCAGATATAGTTATGAGTGAACTGTCTGGTCAGGATAACATCCAGTGAACATGTGATGAAACCCCTGCTATTGACATGCCAACTATCAGCATCCACAGTCTGAAGAAAGTACAGACCAAGGCCCAAACTAGAAGAGATAAAAAAAAAAAAACCAGCCAAGAAACACACATGCTCTAAAAAGGCAGACCCAAGGAGTGGCCATGCAAAATAGTTCCTAGAATATGTAAGCTAATTTATGGTAAAATATGAATATGCATAAGGGTCTATGAATATGAAACAGGCTGATGTAATGGGAAAGGTATTTAAGGGGTATCTCTGAAGATAACATTGTGCTCTTGGCTGAATGCCAAGCATCTGGCCATTAACCCTTTCCTTTATTTCTGTCTCCTATTGTCTTTTTTAATTAAACTTTTTCAATTTTACCAAAAAAATGAACCTCATTTTTCACAAGTTGAATAGGTACTCCCTGATACTCACTGGCTATTAGAAGCTGAATGAGAATCTGTAATAAATCAAAAACAGGGACCATATTTTGAATACAGACAACTACTTCACATGATGGGAAGGTAATAAGACCCTATTCCAAAAATTAACTTAATAAGGGCTGACTATTTAAGAAACTACAGAGAACCACAATATACGAAAAAAAAGTAACATAGGCAATTCTGTGACAAGGAGACAAAGAGGCAAGACCAGATTAACCACTGTACTTGCCACCAAGAAGACCATATTTACATGCTGTGGGCAGCAATCCCATCAGGCATGGAAGGTGGGGGTACACATTATACTGGACTCCTAATACTCCTAGTTAGTCTTCTCCCCCTTGGGGATCTCAAAAATACATGTCACAAGTGCTATCAGCCGCTTTATGTAAGTTCTCTTTTTACTACTCACACTTGTTGACCAGCACTGTTATAATTCATCCAAATTAGACACCTTATTTAGTAAAGTGTTTACAAAAAGCCAGACCCAACTCCACACAGAAATTTCTATGCAAAACTCAAACAACAAATAAAAGCTGAGGTAGAAATCCTGAAGTTAGAGAAGAATTTATTTGTAAATCTGGGAGAAAGGATCAACAAAGAACTGAATGTGACTAACTACTAGGTGTATGTGGGGGAACCTTAATGTCTGAAGAGTGGTCGTGGAAAGGTAGTAGCCTGGGCCCGGTCGAACTCCTTAAATGGAATAGGAACAACATGAAAGGAGAAAACCGACCAGAGGGGTAAATATTAAGTTCAAAAAAAATAATAGGAGAGGAATGCCTCTAGCATTTGGGAAAAGAGTTTTTATATAATGTTGGACAAACTTTTTGTAAAAGGTATAACGTTTATAATAGAACTTTTACATGGTAGATTCCTGAAAAACCCACACAATATTGGACCCAGGAGAGGAAAAGAATTGTAAATATGAAAAAAAAAGATTAAACTTTTTAGGTGAAATGACCCTGAGAAAAATCCCTATTATAGGATCCCTAAAAAATCTAAATTTTAGGAAAACATGAATAACTGAAAACATGAATAACCAAAAACATGAGTACTAAAAAGCACTCGATGGCTTATTTTAAATATGTGAGAAAAAGGCTTATCCAAAACTTCCTTCCCAATGGAAAAGAAGTTGTGCTCTAGGAATTAAACAACCAATTTTTTTTGTTACCAAACCAAGACAGAGATAATTTAAAAAGAAACAAGAGAGAACTAATCAAAGAAATCAAGAGATATGAAAAGTAAGGCAATAAAGAGTGGCCACCTGAACAAATAATACAAACATATGGTCCAGGCACCTAAGCACAAGATGGGAGTTAGAGATATCAAACTCCAATTTACATGCTAAATCGCATCATAAGATTCCAAGCAGTTGTCAAAATCATATTTAATAAAACAGCCAGGACCATGAAATTAATAATTAACCAGCAAAGGCAAACCTGAGCTGCTGTATATCAAAATCAGCTAGCATTAGACTATTTATTAGCAGAAGGAGAGGTTTGCAGAAAGTTTAACACATCTGACTACTGTTTACAAATTGATAATAATAGGGATGCAATTTTGGATATAGCCAGAAACATCTGGAAAACAGACCATGTGGCAGTCCAAAAATAACAATATATAATGAATAAAAAATAGAAGATTTTTTTTAATATTTTAGTAGAAAAGGACAAGATTTGTAGTACTATGTAGAATAAAAAGTTTAAATTTTTTCTTCCATGTTTGATTCCATGCTTTATTCGATTACTTATGTAGTTCAAAAAATGCAAATAATGACTATGCCCACCCATTCAGAATTAAAAACCATAGAAACAAGCAGAAAATATGATGTTAAAGAAAATGAAAAATAATAAAAACCTAAAGAAGGCATTTGAGATCTATAAAAGGTATCAGTATGCCAAAAGTACAGAAGTTCAAAAGTTATAGCTCAAGCCAAATTCAGTAAGAAAGACAAAGGGGAGGAATTGTTAAAAATAACCCTATAATATTGGCTTTTGCATTTGCATATTAGTTTTTATATGTTGTTACTGATTGTAAGTATATTGCAATTTATAACCCCTTTTAGCTGTTTGCTAATGTAACCTAATTTTTCATTTTAAGTATGCACTGTATAGCCCATAGAAATATTAGTGTGATGAATATATTATGTTGATGTATAAACCTTATAGCTCATAGAAATAATAGTGTGATGAATGTATTGTACTGTAAGCTTTAGCAATATATAAAATGTTAAAATACGTCTATGTAACTGAGAACTGTATAAAGCAATTAAGTTGTTTCTCACATCTGCTGACTGACCTCTCCAAGTGATAACCATGACACAAACCAGAGCACCAGAGGACAATTAGAAAATACCATGTTAAATTTAAAGAAGACGTATTAAATCCTTATCAGAGGATGTAAAACAACAGGATGGAGACACAAGGAGGAATAAAATATATTAACTTGACACACAAGATGTCATGCAGATAAACCAGAGTATGAAAAATCCAAACAGAAGTCCTGTAACATCAAACAGTTCACAAGAATGTCTGAATAATGTATGGACTCTATGAAAATGCATGTACTTCAGTAATGTAACAGTATATACATAACACTGTCTTAATGTACCAGGGTCTTCTTTGGCTGTTTGCCAGGAACACCCCAGTGCTGGATTTTTGTATCTTATTTTATTCCCTTATTAAACTTTTTAAAAATTTGGAAGCTTTATTGCGTTTTTCACACCTGTTATCAAGCAGGCTTAATCCATTTATTCAGATCTCTCAGGCAGTTTTCTCCCTGGTAGCTTAACACCCCAGATCAGCCCAACCATTCATGCCTCAAGAGTAAATTGGGTTTTCTGTTTCTCAGAATCCCTACTTGTTGCAGATCCTGCACCAACTTTTTAACTATTCCAGCCCTCAATATAACCAAGATTCCTGTAGGCAGTCAGATATGGACTGAATGCAGTACCTGGAATTAGGATTTCTGCAGTTGAAATTATGGGCAATTCTTCCCCTCTTTTGTTTTCTTAATTCCCCCCCTTAAACCCAAAGTAGCTAAGCTCCCCCGTACTCCCGGCTCTAACTCAGTCTTTACCATTCGCTTTGTCCCTTTGCTGGCCGACTTCCTCGCGGAGAGTGCAAAACCGCGGCGCTCAGGACTGCCCCACTCACTTTGCAAATCGAGGACTGACCTGTCTGTGTCTCTCTCTCTCTCTCACACACACACACACACACATACACGTACTCCCAGATTTTTTGCAACCCCCCCTTCTTTGCGATATACTCACCTAAGTCTTCGTGCACAATTTTAGGAGAAATTGTCGTGGTACCTTAGGGAGTTTTTACTTCCCTTTCTCTTTTTGTCCATTCTTACCCTACCGAGGGTTAAACCTGCAGTCCCAATAGCAGCTGGAGAAGCCTGGGCAAGCTGTTTAGAATTAAGTGGGGCACCTCTCGCCCAGGACCCCTCCCCTGAGCCACGGAGACTTGAGGTTGTTACCTCGGTGGAACCTTCAAATTTGTGAAAAACAAAGTTCACTCTTTATGATTTTTAAAAATTTAATAAGGGGATAAAAAGGGACAATGTCCAGCACTGGGGTATTTCTGGCTATTGGCCAAAAAACACACTATTAGTTTTAAAACATCATTCTTTATATACTGTTACATTACTGGGGTACATACACATTCATGAGTTTATACAGTATTCATTCATTTTTTTGATGTTACAGGAACTCTTTTGTTGGTTTTAACCTCTGACTTGCCTGCATGGCACCCTGTAGATTAGGTCAGTATATTGCATTTCTTCTTGTGGTTTCATCCTGTTGTTTCACATTCCCGATAACAAGGAGTCAATAAATTCTTCTCTAATTTTTTTCCTGGTGCTTTGGTTCCTGTCACTTATCACTTGGAGAGGTCAGTCACAGATGTGTGCAACAACAGGATGAAGTGAACTATTTTTGCACCATTCTCTGAGTTAAAGGCATTTTTAGTATTCCATATTTTGCTAGGGCCTACAATATATTTGTCACAACACTATTTATATAAGCTATACGTTGCATACATAAACTGATAGATTATTTTATACTAAGAAGCAGTTAAAAGGACTTATAAATTGTGCCATATCAAAATACTTGTGATTAATAACAACATGCAAAAGCTAATACATAAATTATCCCACTGCAGGCAGGATGAGCCTGGCTGGTCACATCATGAGTACCGTCCGTGCTGACAGGGAGGACGGCAGTGCAGATGCTTGCGCTGACCCTGCAGATGGAAATGGAGGAGCTGAAGGAGGCGAAGGGAGCTGTCTGCAGCGGAGGATCTTCCACAGCCTCTCACAATGCAGAGAAAAGAAGAGCACATGGCAATTTCCAGCTGCCAGTCAAAGCCTTCACAGAAGGCACAATCAGTTCTTCTAGAGAACTGGTCTTCCAATTTTTGAAAACCCCTCCCCAACCGCCTGCATTAAGCAGGGGACTGCTCTGGATGACAGGCTCTCAGCTTGTTGGGGACTGTCCCCACCAGCTCTGTGGCTGGTCTTGTATCTGCGATCTCAAGGTTTGATACCTCTAACAGAGGAAATGGGATTTTTTTGTTCTTCAGTCTCGCTGCATGAACATCGCAGTCTTGGCTGCAGAGATGTCAGGGTCACCATATATCATTATGTATTTAGGATGGCTGAAATAATGATATAACTCCAGTCTTCTTGGAGGGCATATAGCAACGTTTATTAAAAGCACACCCTTTTTATACATTGTTCCGATATAGCTAAACATGATTGGTCATTCAAAACCAACACCTCTTCATAAACATCTCTGCAAATAAACAAGTTGGGAAAAACAACAGGTGCAAGATTAGAAATTGTTTGGAATGTCTTCCTTCAGAGTGATGCCTGGGAAAGTCTATCTGACTTGCTTTCCCACAGGCTCTGCTGCTGCCTGATGCCTAAAAATTTCTCTTTGACCAGGATGTCAGTATCCACACCCAGAAGCATTTCTAACTGTTTCAGCAACTATGGAATCAGTTATTAAAGTATTTTTGAAACAAATAATTTCAAGATATGGGATTGTGTAAGCAATAGACTCAGATAGGGGAACTCATTTCACAGGAAAGATCCTTCAAGGGGTTATGACTGCTTTAGGACTGCTGGAGCCCCCAGAGCTCAGGAGGGTTGAAAGAATGAATGGAGAAATAAAGAAACACCTTTTGAAGCTGGTGACAGAAACTAAGATGGTGTGGGTACGGCTTTTGCCATTGGCTTTGGCAAGAATAAGGGCAGACCCAGAGGAGATATTCAATTATCTCCCTTTGAATTGATGTTTGGAATTCCTTACCCTTGTAATTCTCAACCTAGTGGAGGGGTGGAAGTAAATGATATATATTTAAAACAATATGTGGCCAGAATAATGTCTCTTGGAAAATCTCTTTGACAGGAAGCTCAGCTGGCACAGACCCTGCCTTTGAACTTTGCTGTTCATAACATCCAATCAGGAGATTGGGTCCTAGTTAGGGAGTGGAAAGAAGCATCACTGGTGACGAAGTGTTACTGAGCACAGAAACAGCCGTCAAGACAGCTGAACATGGGTGGACCCATCACACTTGGGTCAAGGTCTCTAAAGCCTCGGAAATTTGGACATCTCAGCTGGAGGAGAAGGATGGGAGGCAGCAACTGACACTCTGCAGGAGTGGACTGGAGCAATAGCCAGTGCATCGACATTGGGGGAAGCCCTGTGTGCCTACCCACAGACTGTCTACTGAAATGGTCTATATGGGCATCCCTTCTTTCGGATCTCCAGTTATTGGGAGGCTAATCCTTGCTATCACTGTTTTCTTTATGTTGAGTTGTTTTTGTGCCTTCGCTTGCCACAGGTGGTGTGGAAGACATGAAAATTAGATTAGGAGATTAAATTACACCATTAGAATGTTTTTCTTAATGATCTTATCTTTATATTGTCAGTTAGGTTTGAGCCAGAGATGGGAGAATTGTTTTTTAGTCCTAGGAAAAGAAGTAGCAAAAGCCTTTAACCTTAGCAATTGTTGGGTCTGCAGAGGGCCAAGAGGATGGGTGGCCAGCCCAGTCAAGCCTAAATGGTGGCTCAGCACCCTGAGTGAAGTCCATAACGGAATGGGATTTTGGGATGAGGAAGGAAGTTGATGGCAGCTTCATTCTTCTGAAAGAGGTATTTATTGTCTAAATAGAACAGGAGGCGTATACGTGGGAAAAAGTGTTTGCGACTGGACTTTACCTTTGGGTTTAGACCATTGGACCCCCAACTGCCCTCCTTATGATTGTTATAAATATGGGGGCAGATGGAATCAAACACATGTGAAGCTCAATAATGATAGCTGGGTAAGGTGTTCCTACCATAATTACCAAAGGGATTTTGAAGACTGTAAAGCAGTGGGGAAGGACAGGTTTTTTGACCACTTATTTTTAAGATGCCCCTGAGATAATTCCACAAGTA
Organism: Trochalopteron elliotii; assembly: GCA_024734555.1. Taxonomy (NCBI): domain Eukaryota; kingdom Metazoa; phylum Chordata; class Aves; order Passeriformes; family Leiothrichidae; genus Trochalopteron; species Trochalopteron elliotii. The sequence continues at coordinate 46,813 of JANPWX010018146.1, read as the reverse complement.
AGACATATGTTGTCCATGACTATCAGTGGAAGTGGCAACACCAGAATGAAACTCAAACCCTTATCAATAAGTTCTGGTCCAGATCCAACAAAACAGATCTGGGATGTAACTGCAGGTGGAAACCTCATGTGGGAGCTTGGAAATGCAAATACTGTGATTCTTATGGTGGGGCAATTATTGTTGGAGGACCGTTAGGCCCAGGAAGCAAGCTGTATTTTGACCCACCAATTGATGATGAAAATTGGGAAGTCCCATTTGCCAACAGGACCCAGGCTTTGAAAGGGCATTATTGAAATTTTGGCCAACATGCCTATTGCAGATTGCCTCCAAACTGGTCAGGAATATGTTATGTAGAATATATTAGACCATTGTTCTTTCTGCTACCACAACTTCAGGGAAATCAGTTAGGAATCAAGGTATATGATAATCTAATTAAAGAAAAGTGGTCAATTGATGCAGCCCTGGCTGGAAGGAGCACTCAAAAGTGGGAAAAAGATGAATGGCCACCTGAATGAATCATGCAACACTACAGACCAGCCACATGGAATCCTAATATCAGGTGCCAGAGAACCCATTTATAATTTAAATCAGATAATTAGCTTACAAGCTGTCTTTGAAATAACCAACCAGACAGCTACAGCCCTTGACCTTCTTGTTGACCAATCCACTCAGATGAGGAATGCAATATTTCAACATCAGATAGTATTAGACTATCTATTAGCAGAAGAAGGGGGAGTGTGTGGCAAATTAAATGACACTAACTGCTGTTTGCAAATAGATGACAATGGAAAAGTGGTGAAACAAATAACAAAGAAAATAAGGAAGTTAGCTCATGTAGCAGTCCAAAAGTGGAAAGAATGGGAATGGGACATGTTTTCATGGTTACCTGGTGGACTATGGGTTAAATAAGTATGAGTTTGACCCACACTTCTGAGGGTCCAGCCTGACAGAAAAGTGGCTATAATTAATTTGAGTGAGACTGCTTCTCGAAGGTGTTTTGTAAATCAAAAAGTTTAATAAAGAAAAAATAACAAAATAACAAACGTTACAGAAAACAAATAATAAACCGTGCACAGGTACCTGAGAAACCTCAGACACCTTGCTACAACATCTCAAAAAGCCTGGAGTTTCTTTGTTCTCTCTCTTTAGGACTTAACAGCTTAGGTGGACTTTTTGGCCCTTGGCCCAATGAGATGAACAACAGACTTTGAGTTACATTCTCAGAGTCCAATCCACACTTCTGGGCTGGCTCAGAGCCAATTACAATGAGAAATCCACAGAACTTTCCAGCTAACTTCTTAACATGTCTCAAGGTACACTGAAACTCTTTCCCTATTTGGAAGCACCTGCTGGGGGTGTGGGGTGCATTACTACAAACAAGTGCTTTTTTCCCTCCTATTTGCTGTAGCAACTCTCATCTTTTTACCATGTATGATCCTTTGCTTAGTGCAATTATTCAACATGTGATCAAAGGGATGCAGGTAGTAGCCATGCCTACAGATCCAGAAATGGCTACAAAAGGACAGAAAATGATGTCACTGAAAATAATTGCAAAACGAAAAAGGACCCAGGAACAGAAAGTTAAGTCAGTGATAACTAAGGTTTATAAAGACAATTATTGAGAAAATAAGAAAAGGAGGGATTGCTCCCACCTATGGGGAGCATCCACCATTTTGCTTTTGATCCTGGTGGCCACGCGGAACTAAGTCAAGGTGATGAACACCTTTTTTATGGAAAAAACACCTTGTCTTTTTGCATACTTTTGTTATTAATATTGCTGTTGTTACTGTGCATTTCTTATTCCATTGCTTTTTGCTTTCAGTAAGTTGTTATATCAATCTATAGTCTTTGCTTTTGTCCCTCCCTTACAGGAAGGGGTGAAGACAGGGGAGTGGCTTATTTGGAATTTAATTTCCTGCTGGTGTTAGACCACCACACTATATCATCTAGAATTGTTACTTTGAATTCAAAAGGATTTCCTTGCCTAGGAGTGTATAACTGGGTGTGCTTAATCAAAGCCTTTTGACAGGCATCAGAGACTTCTTGTTGTTGTTTGTTCTGTTGCCAAACAACTTTCTTCCTAGTTCATTTCTGCTGTTTTGGCATTTGCCAGGTAGTGAGGGGGAAGTTGGGGTGGAGGGAGAAGTATTTTTTTGTGTAGGTGCTAACTTTTACCAACAATAAAACATTTCTGATGTTGTGAATTGTTTCATTTCAGATCATGGAATACCAACTGGCACATGATAACAACACATTTATTTCTTCTTCACCCATGACTGTCTTGGGGTGATTCATAATAATATCCTGCAATTATCTGTGCCAAAAAAATTGTTACTGTACCTTTAAGACCCTGCAGTTGGGGTTCTTGCGCGTGTGTGTGTCATTTGCTTTTGCACTGGCATTTTTAAAAGCTCCCCACCCAGGTTTTCTCGTGGCTCTGCACAGCATGGTAATTGCTCTGCTGGCTCCTTGATCTTTGCTCAAGCAAAAATTTTTCTTTGCTTTTTTTTTCCCCCCTCAGCTCAGAGAAGCTGCAGTAGCAATCTTTGTACTGCCTTGAGGGTGAATTCCACAGCTGTTTGTCCAAAGCCAGAGGCATCGTGCTGGCAGAAGTGGAGTGGAGCTGCCCCGTTCCAGCCCAAGCCGCTGTTAACCACGCCGAGCTGGAGAGAGGAAGACACCGAGCAGCTCCAGCCCATCTGCTTCACCTGCCATGACTGCTCTGCAGTGCCTTGCTGTGGGAAGGAGGTCAACACCAGATGAGCCATCGGGCCTTTGCTTCTGGAACTGCTCCGTGCAGCTCCTGCCTTCCTGAGAGGGAGCTGACACCATCTTGTATCCCATATCGAGAACTGGTACTATCTGGAGTTTTGGGTCTCTGTTCCAGTGGGGTGGTGAGGTCTAATAGTTTGATATCTAGCAGTTATTTACCTTTTTTCCCCTGGCCTGTTGGAGTTCTGTTTGTTAATAAACCATTGTTTTTTTCACTTTCATCTATTAGTATTCATTTTTTATTGGTGGAAAGGAATTGTTGGAACCCTTAGAGGAGACGATTCATTACAGTGTTCTCCTTTAAATTGTCTCAAACCAAGACAGTAACTCTTCTGTTTTGCCAGTTTATTTTCATTCACCAACTGCACATCTGGTTCCGAAATTACAGCCCCAATTTCCCTCGAGGTATTTTCTAGGAAACAGATGTTGCCAGTAGCACTCGTGCCTGCTGTTATAATCAAGGGTTTCAATGAAATAGGCACCCCTCTCAAAAGCTGCATTTTGCTACTTTTAAGTTCTGCTGCCCCATCTGGATTAGATCCTGTAATTAGTGCATGAGCCATCCCCTTCTGCTGCAGGAAACTAATACCTTCTATTGTACAAACTAATACCTTCTATTGTGCACCACTTTCTAAGGGATGACACTAATTCGGCAGTATCTGTATATGCTGTTAAAAATGCTTCTCACAACCACTGATACAGCATAGGTGTAGCAACATCCTGCCCATTGGGACCCGGGATATTTTGTAATTGAGCATATCCCCATTGTATCTGATCCTCATTGGCTATAGGGCTTAATAGATTAATAAGTGGATAGATGCAGCACCACTATTCCAAGCTCACAAAAACCATGCCAGTATGTCTTCCCCACTCTTCTGACAATAGATTGCTAAAAATTACCTTAACTCTTTTGGGGTATGAGTACATGTGATCTGTATCCTCTGATTGGCAAATCCTGCTGCCCTTTCATTTGCATGAGGGATTGTGTTTCTGCCACCTCCCTATCTCCTAAAACTGGCTCAAACTCAATTTCAGAGTCTAAGCACTCACTCCAGATACTTCCATCCTATTTCTCTAGATCCTATGAAGATTTCACTTAGGTTGCAATGCAAGATGTAACCAAAACTATGTATTCTATTACCATCTGTTAAAACCAGGTGAGGCAGTGTTCTTTATCACTTCCATCACCCATCCTCCCTCCGGGGGATATCTTCTGTTAATGGGCCATTGAGTCTTACTGCATGACTGTAAAATTACATCATCCCATTGTGAGATGCTCCATCCAGGGGGAGGAGCCAAGTATTTCCTACCTGGATATAATCTGAGATTTGGAACACCACAGGCAGCCTTTTTCCACTGGATTCCCAGAGGAAGACCAGACCCATCTATACCACCACTGGACCTTCAGATGAAAACTACACCCTTCTACAGGTTCACTGCTTCAACAGAACTACATCTGTCACTTCAGGAGGACTGCAGCCACCATTTAATCAGACTGCTACCAACACCCTGACCGACAGGGTGTCAGGTTGTATTCTGACTCTGTCAGTGTTTTTGTACTACTGCATTTTAGTTTTAATTTTCCCATTAAGTTGTAGGGGTTTTTTTTTATTTATTTATACATACTAGTAAAGAACTGTTATTCCTATTCTCATAGCTTTGCCTGAGACCCCCTTAATCTCAAAATTATAATAATTTGGAGGGAGGGGGTTTACATTTTCCATTCCAAGGGAGGCTCCTGCCTTCCTTAGCAGACACCTGTCTTTCAAACCAAGACAAGATTTCATAGTGAGAGCACTAACTGGGGAAATTAAAACCTTACTTTTCCCATGTGTCTTTGTTAGCAATATCCACCACCAGCCATTCTACAGTGTGTTGCTGCTTATAGGACCACTCTTCTTGAGTAATAAATGAGACATAGATTTGAAAAATCCCAGCTGATCCTTTATAGTAGATTTAAGAACATATACTGTATGTTAGAATGTATTCCAAGTAGTACTTCAGAATATATGAGATCGCATTTTAGAAGACATTTAGTGAACACCAAATGCTGTGTCTGTTACCCTTTTGCATATTTTTAAACACCACAAGTATTGGGAGCCTTCGGCGATAATCAAAACTAGCCTAAACAGCAGAATAACAAAGCTAAAGGGGCAAATAAAAAAAAGAACACAGACTCTAAGATGGTGTGTTCCCTTGAAAACATGCCAAAAAGACCAAAGCACACACGAGAGAGATAAAGGTGAAGAAGTAAACGCTTGAAGACCACACAAAAGACCACCACAACAAACTAAGCATGCCCAGAAAGGAGTGGAGTTAATTTTTACAATTTTACAGTTGCTAGAGAAATAAAAACAATAAGTACAGTGCCCTATTACCTATCAAAAATTTAAACAGTCTAATTTCTTTAATAAGAATGTTAACAAATTTGCCAAATTAAATTACACAAAACTATCATACTTACTTTCTCCTTCTATCAATAGATTTTCAACTTTTAGTGCATAAAAGCTAGCACCAAAAAGTAGAGAAAAACTACTCAGCTGTTCAACAGTCTACCAAATTACATGTTATAATTTTTTTTTCAGTAACCTTACACTCTAAGAAGTCTTACTAAATTTCTGTTTCCATTAAATTTGCAGTTACCATACATTTTTCTCATAACTAAATTACTTATAAGTTTAATATGCTTATTACAACTTTTATCCTTCCAGTACATCATCATACTGTTATTTCTTATTGAACAACCAATCAAAAAATACATGAACACGGGAACAGCAATCCTAGAATCTATAACTGTAGTGTAATGTAAACAATAAATAGCTTCTGCTGAAATCATACTGATTCTGTCATTCAGAGATCCTGAGCTCCCGCAGTAGCACAGCAAGCTTTAGTCAATCCAGGAGACTCCTGGAATGCATGAAGGACAACTTCTTGAGCCAGGTAATAGACAGCCCTACCACAAGGGATGAGATACTGGATTTGATGGTCACCAATGTAAGTGAACTAATTGGGGACATCAAGACTGAATGCAGCCTGGTTTGCAGTGATCATGCACTCATGGAGTTTGCAGTCCTTGGGGATATGGGTCAGGTAAGAAGTAAGATTAGGCCCTGAGCTTCAGCAAAGCAAACTTCCAGTTGTTCAAGGAGATAGTCAATAGGATCCCCTGAAAAACTGCCCTCGGGGACAGGGGAGTGGAACTGAGCTGGCAGATCTTAAAGGAAGTCTTCCACAGAATGAAAGAGCTTGTGATCTGAAGGAGAGAGAAATCAGGCAAGGAAGGCAAGAGACCAGTATGGCTGAATGGGGACCTGCTGGTCAAACTAAAGGGCAAGAAGTAAATGCACAGGCAGTAGAAGCAAGGACAGGTATCCAGGCAAGAGTATAGAGATGAAGTTCAGTTGTATAGGGAGGGGGTAATTAAGGCCAAGGCAAAACTGGAGCTGAACCTATCAAGGGATGCAAAGAATAACAGGAATGGCTTCTACAGGTATGTCGGCCAGAAAAGGAAGGTCAAAGAAGGTGTTACCCCCTCAAAAAACAAGGCCAGCAAACTGGTAACAATGGACAAGGAGAAGGCTAAGGTACTCAACAACTTTTTTGCCTCAGTCTTTACTGGCAACCTCTCTTCCCATACCTCTCAAGTGAATGGACAGCAGGATGACGACTGGGGCAGCAAAGTCCCTCCCACTGTACGTAAAGATCAGGTTAGTGACCACCTGAGGAACACTAATGTACATAAGTCTATGGGACGTGATGTGCTGCATCCCAAAGTCCTGAGGAAATTGGCTGATGTAGTTGTCATGGGTTGACACTGGCCAGATGCCAGGCACCAACAAAAGCTGTTCACTTACCTCTGCAGTTGGACAGAGGAGATAAAAATATAATGAAGAGTTCATGAGCTGAGATAAGGTCAGGGACAGATCGCTCATCAAATAACATCAAGGGCAAAACAGGCTCAATTTCGAGATTATAAAGGGGATTTTATTACTTACAAAATTAGAGCATGATAATGAGAAGCAAAATAAGCCCTTAAAAAGCACTTTCCCCCCCACCGCTCCCTCCTTTCCAGCTCTACCTCCTACCCCAGCAACGCAAGGAGACAGAAAATGAGGGTTATAGTCAGTTCATCACCTGTGGCTTCTCTTGCTGCTCAGGGAGAGGAGTCATTCCCCTGCTGCACTGTGCATCCCTCCCACAGGACAAATTTTTCTGCGAACCTCTCTGACATGAGTTCATCTCACGAGCAACTGCTCTCTGTGACCTGCTGCAACGAGTCCATCCCACAGGCAACAGTACCCCTCAAACTGCTGCGGTGTGGGTCACTCTTCCATGGGGTGCAGTCCTCCAAGGACAGGCTGCTCCAGCCTGGTAGCAGGGCCCCTCTCTCCATGAGTTTCCCACAGGATCACAGCCTCCTCCCACGTATCCACCTGATCCAGTGTGGGGCTCCTCCATGGGCTGCAGGAGGATTTCTGCATCCCCATGGACTTCCACAGGCTGCAGGGGCTCAGCTCCCTCACCATGGTCTTCACCACAGGCTGCAGAGGAATCTCGGTTCTGGTGCCTGGAGCACCTCCTCCCCCTCCTTCTTCACTGACCTTGGTGTCTGCAGAGTTGTTCTTCTCACATTGATGCCTTAAGGAGGCTGACCTGCAACAGAGACTAGACAGAGCTAAGAGAATAAAACAGGTATTTATTAAAAGGCCTTTAAGGATATACCTTGGGCGATACAAGAGCCTGGCCAGGGCTATACCCAAGATGGACCCAAAATGGTCACAAAATGGACGACCTGTCACAAGGTTTCACACTTCTATAAGTTTTGGTCCGTTTGCATATTGGGGTTAATTGTCCAATTATAACTTGAGGTTATGAAGTTCCATCCTCCTTGGTCCCTCTGCTCAGCCCTCCATTGTTTATGCTTTTTTGGGCCTAAAACTTGTAACAGTTGTCCTTGGTCTCAAGCTGAGAAAGGGTTGTTTTGTCTACCTACCCTGTGAAGAGAGCTGACTAACACTTAAATGAGGCTCAGAGCTACACACCTAGGCAGCACAGAATCTGAAAAATATGAAAGCTAAAACTTAAGGCATCAACATGCTCTCATTCCACTCTTCTCTGGCTGAAAATTAAAACTGCAACACAACTTTTTTTTAAATTTCTTCCTACACATGTTATTACAGAGGCGTTACCACCATTTCTAATTCGCCCAGCCTTGGCCAGCGGGACATCCATCTTTGGAGCCACCAGGGATTGAGTCTGTCGGACATTGTGGAAGCTTCTAGCAGCTTCTCACAGAAGCCACCTCTGTGGCCCTCCCACTACAAAAAGCTGTCAAGGCAATTGAAGAGACAGGACTCATTGCTTGGATGCAAGAAGTTGATTTATTGATTTACAAGGCTCAGCTTATATAGCCTTAAAGCTTTGAATAGAATATTCTACTGCCAAGCAATGACCACATTGTTCATGTTTCTCATCAATATGCTTAACTACAATCTCTGCAGGTGCAGTTTTACATGGCTACCTAAAACCGAAACAGAACATTCCTTTCCTGCCTCCCTCAAATCTCTGTTTGAATCTCCCATGGCTTTTGGCCTACCAAGTTCCGAATGTCCAAATCCATAATTTCCCCAGTTCTCTCTGTTCTCTCTGCTCCACTGCTCAGCTGCCACCCCATATCTCCCCCTTTCTGTTCCACCAGTAAAATTCTCTCCATAGACTTGTCTACCAATTTCTGAACACATTGCAAAATGCATGGTAAGCAAATCATCAAAAGCAACAATACAGCTAAAACATAAATTCCTGTTTTCACTAAATTCTTAAGCCAGCCAGTAAGCTCCCATCCCCCAAGTATGTGTCCAAGCCAGTTGCTATAATCTACAACTATTAGTTTGGTGACACTATCTAGAAGGGCCTGTATGCTAGCGTGGATAGATTGAGAGTGGTCAGAAAGGTTCATGCAACATAAGCCTTCAAAATCTTCGCAATGGTGTTCATGTGCCAAAAGCAAAAATCAATTGCAGCTCTATTCTGCAGTGTAGCGTGCCTCACACTGTCAACATCTGTTAATAAGCCTGTTAAAGCAGAGCTAATAGCATTAGTTTGCTTCACAAGCCAATAACCAAGGTTATTCAGGGTTTTTAATGCATGTGCTGTGCCAATGGATGGGATAATTGAGGCAAATACTCAGGCTCTGACATTCCAAGATTCAGTATTATCATCACAGCCTGGGCTATAGGTGTGTGTGCTAAGCTTTCCTTGTACTAACTTGTGCAAAGCTGCTAAATTTTCTCCTAAAGAGTGAAATATGTTCAGTCACCTGGAAGTGCAAGGGCCTCCTACAGCCCTTCCTGGTATTCCTTTTCAGGCTCTATTTCCACATATCAAAAATATATTGTCTAATAATCCAATAGCAGCTTCTCCTGGAATAACTTGACGCAGCAAGGTGTGATTACACCAAGCAGAGGCATTGGCATAAATGCCTATACCCGAGACATCAAAGCCAGGGGCAATGTTTTCTCTGTTAACCTGGTACCAGGTCCCATGGGTATAATTTAAAAAGAAGCACACAAAGAACTGTGTGGATCAAAAAATGCTTAATTCTTGAGGCTGTAGGGAAAGAGGGGGAAAGTTTCCAACATAATGTACTCCTACATAGTTCTCATTTTTAAAATACCATCCAGCTGCCTTGTAGCAAAGCAGGGTTTAGATGGGTGATGCTGCTACCTATTTCCCAATAAGCATCTCCTGTGGAAAAGCCACTTGGGTAGGCATTCAGGCAAAGCAGTCAAGTCCACACACCGCACACACCACAGCTAGCTCATCTAAGAGAGGCAAGAAGGACCTTTTGCATGATAAATTCCAGGGAAGGTTTATTACATTCACCATGCCGAAGGGAATCAGGGACAAAAGACCCCGACCATGTGGTGTGCACAGGTTTAAGTAGGGGTCAGGAACCAATGGTCTGAGGGCACATGGGTGGTACAAGGGGCAGGGCAAAGGGCAGTGTCCTATAGGGAAGATGGGGCCGGTCACCAGGGATACCACAACCAATGGAGAAACAGGGAAAGGAGAAACCACAAGAATTAGGGACATATGGGGAGAGCAGAACTGGGGTGGATCACATAGTGTTGCACGGCACCATGAGGGAAGTCTTTTCTTTCAGCTTAGGTGGAGACTCTATGTTATATTCTTCCAGGGCACGGCCTTGGCAATTCCCCTGAGGGGTTCAAAGGATTCCACACTGCCTGACCATGCTTTTTATGACAATCTGCATTGCACCACCACACCGGCTCAATTCGACCTGGGGCAGTACAATCTCTGTGCATTGTCAAATTGTATAAAGCATCCCACTCACTTTTCTCCAAAGGCATGGCTACAAAGCATGTTTGAAATGGATTACCGGGAGAGGTCATGGATAGGCACAATGTAGATTCATTTAAAGCTTGAGCTAGTGTAAGCCACACATTACATTCTGGAAGGAGTTTTACCAAGAGGACCAGCCTGAGAAGGTGAATCTAGCTCCCAAAAATACCAGTGTGGAAGCCAGCCATACTCTTGTCCACACACTAATTTTAATGTATCACAGTCACCATACAAATAGCGCAAAGGATCACACCGTGGGCAATCCTGGCACCAGCACTCTGATTTGCATTACCACTTTTTCTGACACCTCTAACACAAAGTCCACGCCTGGTGGGAATAGTCTCTGCAAATAAAACAAGGAATAGGGTTATTTTCAAGGATAATCCCAAATCTCCACTGGCTTCGCTCCGGCCGTCTTTCTCAAATAGAGGCTTGTTCTACAAGTAAAGCTTCTACTATCTCTGGAACGAATTGACCACACAGTTCGCAGAGTGGTGAGAGGTCAATGAGTCCCCTCGGGTCCAGTAATAGTTGATTTGGGTGGCTACAGGATATTAGTGGAGGTGGACTCGACAGTCTGAGAAGGCAAAGCTGGGGATGAAGTGGGTGAAACTGGAGATGGAGTGTCAGGGTGGTCAGGATCCTCAGAAGAGTTATTTAAGGATTCTCTGAAGGGTCTCACGTTTTCGTCTGGGATCCACTTCGGACAATTTTCTGTAGAGACACAAGCAAAATCTCTTCCCCATGTGACAAGGGCATAAAGTCCCATAATCTTACCCTTTCTGGGTCTTTAATGAGCACTGGGGCCTTTTGTTTAACTTCTAACTAAAGGTTATTGCCAAAATGCCTTACAATTAGAGGGTTAGAATCCATTAAGGAACAATAAAAAAAATTAAAAACATACAATGCCTTCTGTAATCACTCTGCTGGGGTAGCATTCCCCATTCCCCCCTTCTGTTGTAACGATAGACAGATGAAGTGTGGGCTCTTTCAATTATAGCTTGGCCTGTTGTCACGATCCGCTAATACAAGCTGAGTTCGTGATGGTTCGTTTTAAGGATCTCAGAGTGCAAAAAACAACACAGAGGGGATTTCAGTATTCATCAAAGCAAATGCACTTTTATTAGTGCCAACATCAAATGCGATAGAAGGATTTGAAGGGAAACAAAGGACAGCGAGAAAAGAGAAAGAAGGGGTGGGTAATAGCTACCAACGGAGAGACGAAGTCCTCATGGCCCAGCCAATAGATCCGTCTTCTTCCGTGGGGTGATCACAAAGTCTTTGGTTAACTTAGGGGTCCTTATAGTCCTTTCCAAAGCCACAGGCAGTTGGCCAAAAGGTGGGGAAATCATCACGGTGTGTTCATCTTGAGAGAACTGAGAACAGGTCAGCCGTCAGCAAGCACAGTGTTCACAAGAGCAGGTACGGCAGTCAGCAAGTGCAGTCAATTCACCGTGACTTGCCCATTGTTTCTGCTCAGGTTCTGATGTTCCGATGGAAATGCGTGCTGGGTTTTTCCATTGAACACACCTGCAGGCAACACTTGGCAAACATCCCACCTCAGCCAGGCCAGAACTCCTGTGTTGGGTTTTAGAGTCCTTTTAGGGGTTTCAGTCTCTGTCCTTGACGATGGTCGTGAGGCAGATGAGGGATCTTCGGACCGTCTCTTACACCACCCCGTGACTCACGATTGTCGTCAGGCGAGCTCCATCTGCAGGTTCCGTGGTCTTGCGAAGTCTTCAGGACTCGTCCACGTTGGTAGCATATCCCGGAAAACAGGGACAGTAGAGAGAGTGTGTGTGTATCAGAGAGAGAGAGAGAGAGAGAGAGAGAGAGGAGGAAAAGAAAAGAAATAAGAGAAAGTGAATAGAAGAAAAAAACAAGATCAATCAATATTGATTAAAATAATTTTTAAAACAATCACAAAAATTAAAATAATTAACAAAATACAATCAATATTAATTTCTTCAAAAATAATTAAATACAATCAATATTAATTTCTTCAAAAAAAAATTAAATACAATTAACTAATTAAAACTATTTTCTTCAAACAATTAAATCAATCACAGAAACAAAATTAATTTTCACTGGATTATAACAACAATAAAAATTATTTCTAAAACACAGATCTAAATTTTAAAATCTATTTATATAATTATAATTATGGCTTCGCCTTGTGTCAATAGCCTCGGGGATGTCCACAGGGGAGTGGACATTGGTCAAATTGTGTGCATTCATTATAGATGACAATTGTGTCAACCGTTTCATTATTTTCCAATTCATAATGAACAGGATTGCTGATAAAACAAAGCCAATCAAGACTAAAATCAAAAGGACAACGATGGGGTGACACAATTTATTCAGGACACTTGTGGCAGTAGGTGACCACCCAAAAAGAGTATCCCACCACCTGTGTTCAGCATCTTTTCTTACCCTTTCCATAACACAATGTATTTTTCTTACATTGTGATGAATAGTTACCAGGGTTTTCTGTCCGTTTTTCTTGATCTTTTCCAAAATTTCAATTAAATCCTCGTGAAGCAACAGTTGCTTTACCAGAGTAAGATTCATCCCAATAGGGGCAGGCAATAATTCGTGAATCACTGTATAATCAGATTGTAAAAGATGATAAGAGGTAACTGGAGCTATGTAAGAAAAATCACATCCTGTAATTTTGGTAAAGTTACAAGCACAATAATGAGTGATTTTTAGTATCCACTATTACATTTTCTACAACTACTACATCACAAGCAGTTCTAAAGCATGCACACCCATTGCCTATATACACAAGTACTGTTTCAGAAGTCTGGTTAGGGTGAATTTCAAAGTGACAGATATTTTGTTCTGTGTCTAGACAAATATCTTGAGCTATAATTGCATTACTTTCACAGATGAACCCTTGTTGTTCTCGGACAATGCAAGATTCCAAATTAACAGTTTGCCATTTTGCACCAATTTGACGGGCCCATTCCCTATGCTCGGAAGGACAGAGAATAGCTCCATCATGATTCAATCCTAATGCAATGATGGGAAATATTGAGTGCACTGAGGCATTACGTATGGTTAACACAAAAGCTGTGGCTGTGTTTGTAATGGGGTTATAAGTAAAATTCACTAAGTTCCACCAGGATTGGAATTCTCTTTCAAAATCATTGGCACTGTCCCAAATTATTTTCCGAATTTCGGTGGGAAAAATACCTTCTTCTCCTTCCCTTATAATTGAGGCAGCAACTGATTGCATCCACAATTGTGCCTGGATACAGCTGAGAGCCAAAGAAACATTGTTTTGTGTAGCACCAAGTGCATCAATTACCAATTTGCTGTCATTCACGTTTATTTTTTCCCAATTTGGTAATATATTTGATAGTAACCACTGATGCGTCCCCAAAGCCAATAAGGATGATCGTAATGGTTGTTGTAATTTGGTCAAATCTCTAGCTGTGGCCGCCAATTTGTTCATTAATACTTCTGAATCAATACTGTTTAGAATTCCCAATTCTGTTCCCGCAATACCGGTTATGTCTCTTGCCGTCCGTCTTTTAAAAGAGTTTCGTTTTCGCAACCCGGTCGTCCAGCCCTCAACAGAAGTTTGCAAAAAAGGCGAACAAGCTGGCTGAATTTCTGAGACATTATTTTGCATCAGTAATTTGACTTGTTTAAGAGACCATGCCGGATTAAACAATATTTGTTGTTGACCTGTTTTTCTGATAATATATGGTCCAATTTCAGTAATTCTTGGGCTAAGCATAACCGGTGGTTGGGTTGGAGTAGAGGTGGTATGGGTTATAACAGTTTTGGTCATAGCATTTATCTTCAATTTGTAAATAAGTCCATTAAAACCTGACGGATCTGTCATATTATTTAACCAAAGACATGCCACATAAGTTGGTCTGGCTAAACGAAAACTGTACCAACAAATATCTGACTCATTCTCACAATTCTTTGTAATTGCAATATTGTTGGTTTTGGAACTGGAAGTGTAGTTACCAATATAGTTCTGACGACAACACCAAACTATGGGAGGTTCATTGGTGCATTCCCACTTTGTTGTGGGACATCGTTCTGCTGCAGGGAGGTACATATAATTTTTTCCACCAGGTTCTAAAAAATTTCCAGCAATTGTAATGGAGGTAGCTTTCTCATGAGAAGATCCATCCACTTTTCTGCACGTTACCATAACTGGTTCACCAATTGTACCATTTAGGGTTGTAATTCCTTCATTCCTATCCCATCCCCACTCATTTGAACTGAATTTCTTAAAGTCATGGTACACTAAAGTTGCTAGGCTCGGACGACGATCTTTTGGATATGTTCCTAGAACGTCAGTGTGATTGATGATAGCATCAGACCATGACTGCTCATTTACTCCCCAGCCACTTTGTTGTGTATGGGGTTGGGGTAGGATGCAGAAAAGTATCACCAGTTTTATCATGGTTTGTGTGGTCTTCACGTCCCTCGGGGTTCTCCTGTGAAAGTAAACACAACAAAAAAAAAAAAAAATCCTGCCACAAAAAAGAAGGCAGACAATATTAGAATGAGGGAATTATCCAGCGAGTATTTATCCAATGTTCTTTTCCTGAAGCATCAGAGGCTACCCATGTATATTTATTTAGAGAAGTTTTTAACGCTAGTGGTACTTCCCCTACAGTAGGGAGGTCCACTAAAACAGGTTGCCCAGGGTAATGTGCTTGATTCTTGAAATTATCTGGTCCCTGTAGTGAAGGAATTATGCTTGGAGCTGTTGGGCAAAAAGCAGTGATTTTGGGGCACCCATTTACCCCCCATCTGTCATTCACACCTTTTACAGCTTCCCACAATCGGACATCCCAATTTCCCGCCTGTGGTTTCAGAAACCGTTTCAGAAGACCATTTGTCCTTTCTACAATCCCGTTAGCTTGAGGGTAGTAAGGGGTGTGAAAAGTCCATTTAATCCCTTCACCTTTTGCCCAATCCTGTACAACTTTAGCAGTGAAGTGTGACCCATTATCAGATTGAATTTCCTGTGGCTTTGGAAAAATTCCAAACCATCCCTGCAGTGCTTTAACTGTATTATCTCCTGTAGCTCTTTTAAAAGCATCGGCCTGGACCAACCCAGAAACAATCTCTACTCCTACCAGCACAAAGTGTTTTCCTCCTGACCTTTTAAAAGGGCCAATATAATCTACCTGCCATGCATCCCATAAACCTTTACCCTTTCTTAAATGCAGAGGGTCATCTTCCAGAGGGTGTCTTTCTAGTCGCCTGCGACATTGTTCGCAGGCAGATATGCATGTTTTACACATTTCTCTGGTGACAGGCCAGCCACGAGTAAGAGCCTCTCTGTATAAATCCTTTGCACCTGTGTGTTGTCTTTTTACATGCAGCCATTCTAACAAGTGCTCCCAGTCCTCTATAATTTGATCCTTTTTCACAGGACTTAGTCTTGCTAATTCATCAGCTTTATTATTCCATTCTCCTGCTGGATTTCCATTGATCTGGTGAGAAGCTACCCACCCCACAGCAAAATTCCCTTGACTAGCAATATTTAGGATTTCTTGCCACTTTTCCTTCTGCCAAACAGGAATTCTGTTAACTTCCCAATTATTTTGTTGCCAAAAAGGAAGCCACTCAGTGCATCCCTTAAACACGGCATAGGAATCAGTGTAAATACAGACAAGAGAAGTATTCTGTGCCTCACGCTGGAAAACACTCCAAACAGCTATCAGCTCGCCAACTTGGGCACTACCTTCCCCCTCAGTGATAATTCGTTCACCGGAGGAAGTGTGTAGGGCTACAGCTCTATATTTCCACATCTTTCCCTCCTGCTTGGCAGAGGCATCAGTAAACCAAGAATCTGTGGTTTGTTCAGGGGAAAAAGGAGGAGCTACCTTAATGACTGAGGCAGGCTTGTTTTGGTTGCTATCCAAGTTTTCTGTTTCTTGTATTGTCAGGTTTTTTACAGCCCCTTCAGTTATTGAGAAGATGTTACAATAATGTTCAATCTGAGCATACCATTTTCTTACTGAGGCCCTCTGGGCCACCCCGTCAGGTGGGGGGGTCCCAGTGGTGACTGTCTTAATGACCTTGAAAGGGCCTCTCCAGACAATTGGTTGTTGTTGTGCAATCATCTCCACTTCTATGAGAGCTAAGTTAACCACAAACAAGCCTTTTTCCCAGGTAGTGTCCCTCCTTCCAGCATCTCTGAAACCACGTGAATAAAAACCGACAGGCCACGTCGGACCCTCAGGACCCTGCTGCCACAGGTGTACTGACAATCCTGAGGAGGCAAATCCCCATCCCACCTGGAAGGGATCTGTAGGATGAATAGGACTAAGGGCTTGGTGAGCAGTTGCTTCAAAAATCAGTAATTGCATTGCTTCTTCCTGAGAAGCAGTCCATTCCCACAGGCAGGCGGCTTTGTGGATACTTTCCAAAAGTTGGTCAGGGGTACTGACTGTAGCTAAAGGGTCTCCCCTTCCCAAAGGATTAATTCCCCCGGCCCAAAAAGCTGCACGCTGTGTCAGGGACCATGTGTCACGTTTGTCTCCTGTTGTTAAGAAAACTCCATGTCCCCAGTACCCACTGGCTACCTGTTCAGTTGGTTTAATTTGGTCTCCACCAGTGAGGGACACTCGGAAGACATATTCTGTCTCTGATTCTTGTGGGAGCTGGCCGTATTCTTTCTTTAACTTAGACAGCTCAGTAACACTATATGGTATTTGTTTAGTTGTGATATGTGGTTCAAAATCTTCATCATTAATATAATTATATTCTGTTTTGACCAATGGTCTTAAATGAGGGCAGCAGTTGTCCCCACAATTATTTACTAATTTTAATTCCTTGTGGGGATATATTTCATTTATGTGAAGAGTCTCTTTTTCCTCTGCCTCCTTTAAGGAGTCAGTATTCTTTGAATTTTTGGAATATTCATCTCTCAGGGCAGCCCAGAGCATATGATTTTCATTTCTTTCTTCATCTAATTGTTTCTGCAAAATTTCCACTAAATTTTGAAGAGAATCTATAATTGTATTTTCTTCACTGCGCCGCTTAAAGCGGCTGTCAATAGCAGCCGAAAGACACGCCCCCAAAACTGAACAAATTATGGCTTTGTCTCGGCCAAATTTAAATTTTGTTTCATGTTGTAAAGAACATATTCTATCAATCACACTCTCCAGATTAAACCAATTATCCTGTGCCCACTACTCCCCACCACGGGAAGGCCTGGCACTGTGTTTTGCTAACAGAGCATAAAATGCAGTTTTGTCTTTTGCACTAGAGTTTTCAGTCATTTTGGTGAAGGGGCCCAAAACCACTACAGGGAGGTAAGACTTAGTTACACAAATACACACAGCTCTTGCTGTCTCCCTTCGCTTCCCTGTGTGGGTGAAGAGACCAAATCTGCCTGGGAGGTTCTCCTTAAGTTACTCACAGTTGTCTCTTCGCTACACCAGGCAGTCCAAATTCACACATACACAAAAAAAAAACCAGCAGTTTCCCCTTTTGCACTAAGAGATCTTTTGTGAAATTCTGAAGACAGAGCCCTCAAATTGAGTGTGGGGATGCTTTTCACCTGGGCTTGTGCAGTTTGCGGGAAATTCGAGTCACCCCCCTTGCTTTCTAGACACCGCTCACCCTTTTCGGGGTGTCGGGCTAGGTGCGGCTGGAGTGAAACATCCTTCCCCTGTTACAGACTACACACAACCCTGCAAACCCCTCTGTCTGTCAGAATCCTGTCCGTGACGCCAATTTAATGTCACGATCCGCTAATACAAGCGGGGTTCATGATGGTTCGTTTTAAGGATCTCAGAGTGCAAAAAACAACACAGAGGGGATTTCAGTATTCATCAAAGCAAATGCACTTTTATTAGTGCCAACATCAAATGCGATAGAAGGATTTGAAGGGAAACAAAGGACAGCGAGAAAAGAGAAAGAAGGGGTGGGTAATAGCTACCAACGGAGAGACGAAGTCCTCGTGGCCCAGCCAATAGATCCGTCTTCTTCCGTGGGGTGATCACAAAGTCTTTGGTTAACTTAGGGGTCCTTATAGTCCTTTCCAAAGCCACAGGCAGTTGGCCAAAAGGTGGGGAAATCATCACGGTGTGTTCATCTTGAGAGAACTGAGAACAGGTCAGCCGTCAGCAAGCACAGTGTTCACAAGAGCAGGTACGGCAGTCAGCAAGTGCAGTCAATTCACCGTGACTTGCCCATTGTTTCTGCTCAGGTTCTGATGTTCCGATGGAAATGCGTGCTGGGTTTTTCCATTGAACACACCTGCAGGCAACACTTGGCAAACATCCCACCTCAGCCAGGCCAGAACTCCTGTGTTGGGTTTTAGAGTCCTTTTAGGGGTTTCAGTCTCTGTCCTTGACGATGGTCGTGAGGCAGATGAGGGATCTTTGGACCGTCTCTTACACCTGTTGAGAAATGGGGAATCCCTGTTTTGTGTGTCACCCCCCAGGGGGCAAGGAAGTTTGCAACCCTCTGGGAAATATATACTGGGCCATTGTCAGTTTTAATTTTTGAGGGAATTCCCAGGACTGCAAAGGCATTTGCAAAGTGATGACAAACGTCCTTTGCTGATTCTCCTGTATGACAGGTTGCAAACAGGGCACCTGAAAAGGTGTCTATGGAGGAGTGAATATATTTGAGTAGGCCAAATTCAGGAAATTGAGTAACATCTGTTTGCCAAATTTGAAGGCTTTGAAGTCGTCTAGGGTCAACCTCCAGCAACAGAGGGAAATGAATGCCTTTGACCTTCTGGGCACACAGCCACAATGCTAGAGGCTTGGGGGTGAGTCAAATCAAAGGTGCATGGCAGAGCAGCAGCATTCTGATGAAGAAAAGAATGACTGAGTTTTGTCTGGGCAAAGGAGTCAGGCAAAACTGGTTCAACAGGTAAATTTGCCTGTCAGTTTCCTTCTGCAATGAAACCAGGTAGTGTTGTATGAGACCTAACATGCATAACAAAGTAGGGGTGTTCCCTGGCATCTAAAAGGAAAACAAGTTGCTGTAACCACTGAATCAATTACTTGTTAGACACATCTTTTAGTACAGCAGCTTCAGCCCTCTCAACCATTCCTGTAACATAAGCAGAATCTGTTATTAAGTGAAAAGGAATAGACCACCGCTGGAAGGCTCACACCACAGTTGCCAGTTCAGCAATCTGCAGAGAGCCTGAAACAGTAATGACATCTGAATCCCATTGGTTAAGATCTGCATTCCACCAAAGCAGTACCAACTGTAAAAATAGTTAAAGCTTGTAACGGGACCTCGCTTCTCTTGGGTCATATTAGGAGATTAAAATTGGCTGCCATGAGCTTGTGCTTTGGGGGATGTGTAGAAAGTTGTCCAGAAAAGTCAGTCAGGGCCATTTGAAATGCTTCAGATTGTTGCACTAGCCAATGTAATTAAACAGTAGTAATAGGCAAACAGATCACACAAAAATTCCCTCCTGCAAGTGTGCTAAATCTCCGTCTAGCTTTTACAATAAGCAACGCAAACATTTCCTGTTGGGTGGTTATAGTTTTAGACATATGGTGTGACAAAAACATCCACTCTATAATCAGCAAGGGGTCTGGCACTTTAGGTTCCCGCTGGTAAATCAAAGCATGGGGTTGCTTAGTCGGATTCAGGATTATTAAAGAAAAAGGCAGTTCAGGGGCCCATCGTGCCGCTTGCCTATTTGAGATAGCATCATCTACCTTTGCAGTGCCTGGCAAGCTTCTGGGGTAAGCTGCCGAGGCTACAGGAGATCTGGTTCCCCTTTTAACAGATCAAACAAAGGGCTCAGGTCTGCATTTGAAATTCCTAACAAGGAATGAACCCAATTAATTGTCCCCAAAAGCTTTTGGGCATCATGCAAGGTATGAATGTCTGTTTGAATTTGCAGAGGCTGAGGAGAAATAGACTGGGTCCTAATGGGCCAGCCAAGGTATTTTCAAGGGGGTTGATGCTGGATTTTTTCAGGAGCAACACAAAGTCCCACTTGGGTTACAGCAGTAATGACAAGGGCTAGAGCTTCCTCCATAACCTCTCATTTTTCCACTGCAACCAAAATGTCATCCATGTAGTGATATAGGAGAACATCAGGCATTTTCTGGTGAATAGTAGGGCCAAGGACCCTTGCAACAAACCACTGGCAAATAGTAGGGCTGTTTTTCATTCCCCGAGGCAAAACAATCCAGTGATATGGCTGCAAGGGTGCTTGCATATTGGTGCTTGGAACACAAAAGGCAAATTTAGAAGCATCATCAAGATGCAAAGGAATGTTGAAAAAGCAGTCATTTAGGCCAATGACTGTCAAATGCCAATCTCAGGGGATCATGGTGGGAGATGGGTGACCAGGCTGTAGGCCCCCATCTCCTCCATTACAGCATTAATTTTGCAGAGGTCTTGGAGCAAGCACCACTTGCCACTTTGTTTTTTAATAACAAACACAGGCGAATTCCAAGGATTGGTGGAGGGGACTATATGCCCCTTCTGAAGTTGTTCCTGGACAAGATCAGTGAGTTTGCGCAATTTAGCTAGCAGCAGGGGCCATTGAGCCTCCCAGACAGGTGTATCAGTCTTCCAGGTTAATTTCAGGGTGTCATGCACCACAGTGGCCCCCATTAAAAATCAGACTGAATTTTGAAACCCCATTGAGAAAGTACATCTTGTCCCCATAACACCATGGGTACAGACAAAACAAATGGCTTTTATGGAGGCTATATGACCTTCTAGCCCTGTTGCTTGAATTAAATGGTGACTTTGATAACTGCAACTGCTCCCCCCAATCCCAGTGAGGGCTTGAGGTACCTCCATGAGGACTCAAGTGGGAGGGGGTACTTGGCTTGAGAAATAAGTCACATCAGCTCTGGTATCTAAAATACCAGTGAGCGTTATTTGTTGCCCCTGTAACGACAGGGTACATTTGCAGGTAGGACATTTGTCAGAAATTGTTTGTACCCATAATATTTGTGGGGTTCCTGTAGAACCAAATCCTCCCACTGTGGAAACCTTTGACCCCCTCAGGGAAACCTCCAGGGCTTTGCCCTGGAAGAACCTAACATAGCATTTTTCTACCTAGGCTGAAAGAAAAGACTTCTCCCATGGTGCTCTACAGCACTGTCAGTCTACCTCAGTTTTGCTTTCCCCATTGTTTGTGGTGTCCCTGGTGGTCTGTCCCTGTGTCCCATATAGGGCATTGCCCTTTGCCCTGCCCTTGTACCACCCCTTGCCCTCAGAACATTGGTTCCTGACCCCATACTTAAACTTGTGAGCACCACATGGTTGGGGTCTTTTGTCCCTGATTCTCTTTGGCATGGTGAACATAATAAACCTTCCCTGGAATTAATATAAAAGGCCCTTCTTGCCTCTCTTTGATGAGCTAGCTGTGGTGTGTGTGGTCTGTGGACTTGACTGCTTTGCCTGGGTGCCTACCCAAGCGGCTTTTCCACAGGAGATGCTTAATGGGGAAAGGTAGCAGCAACCACCATCTCAATTCCATGTTGCTACATCCCACCCTTTCTTTATGTTCCCCTACAGTGGGTGGAGGATCATGTGGAAAGGGAATTAATTGCATGATATGGGTCCCCTGAGAGACAGTACAGGGTGGAAAAGGGATCCAAGGCATGATTTTAATTTTCCCAACAGAGTCTGAGTCCATAACTCCAGGGGGAACAAAAAGTCCTGAAAGGGAGGTTGAAGATCTCCCTATTAGCAAAGCACTTTTCTGGGACCCTGGGGGGCCAAAAATTCCTGTAGGGAGTAAATGGACAGAAGAATTGAGCAACGTTACTGTGATTGTGTGACAGATATAGCTGGTCTATAGCTGCACAGATAATTTGGCTTAACAGATACCAGCTCAACCAGTCTAGCTCAAAGTAAACAAGTCCCTGGACACGGTAACCATAGGTCAGATTCAAACCCAAACAGAGGACTTCAGCCAACCCCTTTGAAGCATGGATGCACCCATATCATTGGCCAGTGAGATAGGCGGAGTTGAGACCCTTAACCAATCATGCCTGTAAGTGTGGGACATTTGAAAGCCCTATAAAAGGATCTGCCAGACAATAAATGGTTGTTGTTGCTGCACGAGCTCCATGTGTTAATGTCGTGCCCCTGTCTCCAACATCACAGCAACATCTGGTGACCAACAACGTGATTATGACAAGCTACCACGGTATTGTGGGGACACAGCGAGCAGCTGGTAAGGCTGTGGAAGGCAGCGGAAAAAGATGCAGAGCAGCAGAGATTTCCGCGAGCAGCTGGTGGGGCTGCAGAGAGCAGCGGATATTGCTGAGGGGCAGTGGAATTGCTGCACAGTCCTGGTGGAGCAGCAGAATATTGCTGTGGGCAGCGGAAAGTGCTGCAGAAGGAGGCGGAATGTGCCGCGTGGGTCAGTATCCCCCTTTTGTGGATTAGAGACACCGCCGAGAACATGGGAGTGTGGGGCTCGACACCAGAAGTCCCCATTTTGAAGGTATGGACTTCCTTCCTTAAAAAGAGAGGGATAAAACACGACGAGCGGGCTCTGCTAGCCCTGCTGACGTAGTGTGAGAGCCACAAAATAAATGTGTCCAAAGGGGCTGCCCTTGACTTAAAAAC
Source organism: Trochalopteron elliotii (assembly GCA_024734555.1). NCBI lineage: Eukaryota > Metazoa > Chordata > Aves > Passeriformes > Leiothrichidae > Trochalopteron > Trochalopteron elliotii. Next base: position 24,112 of record JANPWX010018146.1, on the reverse strand, counting down.
TTGGGAGCAGACTGGCCGAGATATACTTTCCGTAGCCTCCATTGGCGATGACACAGCCATCAATGTTATAAAGCCATGGAGGATTGTCCTGGACTTGCTAAAACACCCGTGCTCCCAAGCTGTGTTGGACAGGGGTTCTGCTACCACCCTGTGTTCTACCATCCCATGTTCTACTGTTCCATGTTGTGCCGTGTCAGCAGAAACTCCTGTGACCCCTCCCAGCCTCTGTGAGACTGTGTACAACTGCTACAAAATGCCTGCTTGCCACAGAGCCACACCTACTGCTGGCTGCTGAGAAACCAGGCACTGCCAAGCCCCTGGCCACTGCAAAGACCCATCTGCCCCTGAGTCATGCTCTGTGATCCCCCCTGACTGTACTAGCTCTGTCACCACACCGCAGGGATGCCCAGCTCTTGCAGGAGCAGGGCTCCCTACAGCTGTTCCAACTGAGCCTGTGCAAGGATTTGATCAGTGCTCACAGGAGCCCACTACACCCCCTGCTAGCACTGCCTCCTCCTGAGACTGAGTGGGCCAACTCCAAGACCGTGCCTCTGACCCAGCCTTTGGGGGCGGGTCTGGTAGATGCATCACCAGCAGTTCCTGGAGATGTAATACTCAGAAGTAACAGTGGACCTGGGGACCCTGGAATCACCTCTGCCGCTGCTGCGAGCACACCCTCATTACCGGAGCTGGAGGTGCGCCTGGAATGTATACCAGCAAGGGATGAGAAGGATACCAGCAGTGAAAGCCAGAGCCATTGTCCCCCTGTGGAACACCAGGATATTGCCACCATCACTGAACTGCCGACAGCCCTGCCCTATTTTGTGAGAGTCAGGCAGAAGGTAAAGCTAGCAGCTATCATGAGTGGGGACTACGAGGGGGCAGAACTCATTGATGCACCCATGTTGGGGGGCTGGGAGCCTGAGGACAGGACAGTTGCTGTTTATCCAATAATAAGAGGCAACAGAACTACTCCTGACAAGTACACCCTTTTCCAGTGGCCAGTTCTTTCTGAACTGCACCAGCTAGTGGCCAAGCATGATTTGGGTTCTACTGCTGTTGCTAATATGCTATGATTCCTAACCACTGAGGAGGTAATCTGCTGGAGAAGATGAAACAGGGAAACCTTATAAATATGATTGCTTGGCAAAAGATTCTGAAAATATGAAACCTATAAGCAAAGTAGAAATGATAGCTAGATTTGAGATGTAGGATACCGAGCATTAGTTACTAAATAACCAGAAAACAATGATCTAGCCAGCTGAAGGAGAATCCCTTTTAATTGAACAATACCCTTCTGCTAGCTGAGGGATCCAAAGGTCAATGCAGCAAGAGAAAAGAGTCTAAAGAGTATCTTTTAGAGTTTAAAATGTAACACAGTATGGTAATGTAGTAGTTCTTATAGGCTGTATGTAGATTCTGTAGGATTTGTGTCTTGTACTGGTTGGTTAGTGTAAATTAGAATATTCACCACAGAAAGAGATATAATAGATTGTAACAGAAACTTAGCTCTCTCACTCGCCCTCTCCCCCTCTCCCTCTCTCTCTCTCTCTCTCGTGGGCATGGTTTTAGCTGTGGCTGGAAGCTTAAGCAAAGCTCTTGCACCCACGACCTATGCAATAAACCGCATGTTTCAAGAGCTGCCCTGGACTCCAGAGATCTCTCTCATTGCCGTCCTGCCTGCTCCTACTTAACTCCTTTTGATATAAAGCAGCTTTCCAAATTAGTGTTTACAACAGCCCAATATATGTTTTTTGAATCTATGTGGAAGAGCAGTGATGAAAAACAGGAGTTAAAAAATCTGAAGGTTCCATGAGAAGACCCACGTTATGAGGCAGGGGTCCCTCAACTTCTGGGATTACCACCAGTGGGGGATCCCCGACTCCAGTCTACACTGCATCCCTTAATACTGGCACAGGTGAAAGAATTGGGATTGCAGGCACTAAGGTAGCTAACATGGCAAACCCAACCCAAACATATTCCAAAATGAGACAAGGAGTCAAAGAACCCTATCTACAGGAAATAGAGAGATTACAAGATGGTATGGAAAAACAAATTGTTAATGTTTAAATCAGAAATCATCTAATTTTACAATTGGCAAGGGACAATGCCAATGAGGACTGCTGAAAGGTCATAGAACTGCTGCCTAATGAAAATCCACCACTAAATGAATTGATAAATGCCTGTGCTAAGGTTGGATCTAATTCTCATAATGACCATGCTAGCAGATTCCATAGCAGCGGCTGTGAAGGTAACACCACAATGCTACAGGTGTGGACAATAAGGCCATCTGAGAGCGAACTGTCCCCGCAAGTCCACTTCGATAGGGACATGTCAAGGACAAAGGAATATGATCATTAATTGAGATCGATGTGGGAAACTTGGTCACATGGCCAGGCAGTTGCTATGGGTTAACACAGTTTGGTTTTTAGTTGAAGAGGAATATGGAAAATTGCCCTGTCAGGACCTTAGAATTGTTTGGAAAGGACAGGGATCTATCAGAAGCCAATTCTTAGCTACTAGCATATGGTTTGACCACTGAGAAAGCTGAAGGTGACTTTTGGAAATACCCATATAAAGTTGAGCGTGTTCAAGCCAGGCCCTTTTTCCTCTTGCCTTGGAACAGGTAACAGGGCTGGTCCTGGTCTGCCGTGTGGCCCCCTAAAGCCTGGCAGCCTGGCTGGGCCCACCGCTTCCCCCCGCCGTGGGGGGGAGAGTCAGGCCTAGCCCTGGCCATGTGTCTGGGCCTTTTTCCCCCCTCCCCTCAGCCTCCAACAAGGGAGAGGAGAGGCTGCAGCCCCTGATAGCAGCTTGGGGCTCAGCTAGGCTGGCCCCACACCATAGCAGGCCCCTCCCGGGGCCTGTGTGCTGTCCAGCCAGGCTTTGCTTCTGCCGCTGGCCGGGCCAGGCCCACCCCATGAGACCGAGGGGTGGGCAGGAGCCATCTACATCCTTGGCTATTGAGATTTCTGACTACCTGAGCTGATCCAATCTCTCGGTGCGAGTTCCCCTCATCGGTGTGGCCTTGAAGTTTGACACCGTGAGCCACAGCCAAGAGAAAGAAGACCTGGGCAAGATTTAACTCTTTCTTGGCACAGATGAAACTTCTAAAGCCCTAACTTTTTCCTTAGTGAGAGAAACGGCCAAATTGGAAACATGTAAGGAGACAATATGGAGATCTCAAAGTCAGTAAAGGAAGAGTGACCTCTTAGGTGGAAGAGATAACAAGTTGCCTTAGTCCTAGGCTAAAAAATCTCCTACAAGTTGTGGTAACAGACTGTAATATGAATACGCTAGAATAATCCTTTAAATCATGGACGATATGAATTGGGGAGATGATTTGTAGATTTTTGAGCAAAGGTATCTGTAATTTACTGAGTGAATATTGAATTAGAAGTTGTGATCTGGTGATCCTATAAGATGTTTGAACAGAGAGAGATGAGAAGAAGCCCTCTGCACCAGTGAAGAAGTGAGAAGATATCTCTCTTCTCTGGGATGAAGAATTCTTTACCTTTGAAGTTGCTCGTATTTAAAAAGGGACACCCCAAAATGTGAGTCTACGGCCCGTATGTAGTCACAGGAAAAGGCTATGTTATATAAAAAGTCTACAACTGCCGAAGTTTCCTGGGCAGGCTGCATTTGTGTGAGTTGGAAGCCACAAGCAGACTGTTTCTCTTGTGGAAAGTTTCCAAAACAAAACAAGAGAGACTTCTCTCTCTCAAAGACTGAATGAATAACTATTTTATAAGTGGTACTGACATAGACTTTTGAGTTTTGCCTCTTTACATTGTTTGTAGAAAAGTTAACAGCTTGTAGTGGAAGAAGGGGTTGTTTTAGAAGTTTTCTTTTTTTTTTTTCTCTTTTCTTATTTTCTTTTTCTTAGTGTGTGTTAATAAAACTATCAGTTTACTTTTAAATTGAACCTGTTTTGTCTTTTCCTCCTAATTCTATCTCACAGCAGAAAAAACACTCAAACCACTACACTGAATTTAGCAAACAAAATTCGACAAATGTGAAACCACTACAGCAGTATGTTATGGGTTAACACAGTTTAGTTTTTAGTTGAAGAGAAATATGGAATAGTGCTCTGCCAGGACCTTAGAATTCTTTAGAAAAGACAGGAACCTATCAGAAGCCAATTCTTAGGTATTGGCATGAAGTTTGACCACTGAGAAAACAGAATGCAACTTTTGATAATACCCATATGAAGCTGAGATTGTGTTCGGGCCGCCCTATCTTCCTCCAAACTGGCTACCAGGTAACATCATGGGCAAGAGGAGGGCCCGGTCCAGGCCCCAGTAGCCCCCTGGGCAGCCAGGCCTGGCCAGGCCTCTGGGAGCTGCTGCCCGCAGAAGAGCGATCTGGGCTGGCTAAGCCCCTTGTTCCCCCAGCTGCCATTGGCAGTGCTGCAGCTTGGCAGTGCTGGCCGCATGCCAAAAACCACAGCAGAGGGGGCCGGGCCATGGCTGGGCCGTGCTCCGGCCCTGACTGCTGGTGCTGCTGGCACGGTTGAGGATGGGATCTTTTCCCCCCGGACCCCAGGGGCCAGCTCTTAGTTGGTCCACGCCATAAAATCAAGAAGTGAAAAAGAAGGAATCCACCAGCCAAGCTGCCCTGAGATCCCCGTTGCTTTTGAAAATCCTAGCAGTTGCCCAGCAGAGACCACATGACCATCTGCAGGCCCAAGTACAAATTTTAACTCTTTCTTGACACAAATTGAAACTTTTGAAACTCTAACCCTTCTCAGTGAGAGAAGAAAGGCTAAATTAGAAATATGTAAAGAGACAATATAAAGATCTCAAAGTCAGCAAAGGAAGAGTGACCTCTTTAGTAGAAGAGATGACAAGTTGCCTTAGTTCTAAGATAAAAATCTCCTATGAGTTGTAGTAAAAAACTTGTAGTGGTTTTGGTTCGCTTATCCGAGTCATGGCACCATTTATGTGGTGGTTTCACATTCACCAAATTTTGTTTGCTAACTGGGAGATAGGATTTTGGGAGAAAAAGTCAAAACAGGCCCAGCTTAAAAGTAAAACAGATAGATTTTATTAACACACACTAAGAGAAGAAAATAAGAAAAGGAAAAAAAACCAAATGAATTTCTAAACCAACCCTTTTTCCCACCACAAATCTGTTCATTTTCTACAAACAATGTAAAGAGACAAAACTCAGAACTCCAGGTCAGTACCACTTATAAAACAGTCATTCATTCAGTCTTTGAGAGAGAGAAGTCTCTCCTGTTGTTTGGTAACTTTCCACAAGAGAAACAGTCTGCTTGTGGCTTCCAACTCACACAAATGCAGCCTGCCCAGGAAACTTCTGCAGTTGTGGAACCTCCCATATCATGTAGCCTTTCCCATGACTACATATGGGCCATAGGCTCACATATATATTGTGGTGGCATGTTTAAAGATAAACCACTCCAAAGGCAAAGGATTCTTCGACTCAAGGAACAGAGATGTCTTCTTACTTCTTCCGCTGGCACAGGGGGCTTCTTCTCATCTCTTTCTGTTCCAACCTCTCATGGGATCACAAGATCACAGCTACTAATTCAATATTCACTCAGTCCATCACAGATACCTTTGCTCAAAGAATCCACAAATCATCTCCCCAATTCATATTGTCCACGATTTAAAGGATTACTCTGGCACATTCATATTACAGTCTGTCACCAAAACTCCCAGGAGATTTCAGCCTAGGACTCAGGCAACTTGTCATCTCCCCCACTTAAGAAGTCACTCTTCATATACTGACTTAGATATCTTCATATCGTCCCTTTACATATCTCTAATTTGGCTGTCTCTCTCACTGAGAAAAAGGTTAGGGCTTTGGAAATTTCATCTGTGCCAAGAAAGAGTTAAATTTGCCCAGGTCTTCTTTTCTCCTGCTGCAGCTGACTTCAAGGTTGCTGGGCTGATGGGGGAAGGGAGGGGGGAAAGAATCTCACACTGATCGGAGCAGCTCGGAGCAGCTCGGACAGTCAGGGATCTCAGCTGCAGCCTCCATCCCCACCCCCGGCAGCCGATGGGGGGGCCTGGAGACACAGTCAGACCTAGGGCTGGCTCCCCCCCAACAGAGGGGGGAGCAGCAGGGCCTGGCCAGCCTGGCCCGCTCCTCAGAGCTCTGTTACCTTCTCCGGCCAGAAGTGAAAAAAGGGCCGAG
>JANPWX010018146.1:0-17581 GCA_024734555.1 Trochalopteron elliotii | reverse complement strand
ATTAATAAAACATATATTTCTATATTTTTCTGCACGAATTTTTACCCCAATGATACATTTATTACAGACCTCTCTCTCAAAGACTAAATAAAAGACTATTTTATAAATAGTACTGACCTAAAGTTGTGAGTTTTGCCTCTTTTACATTGTTTTGTGAAAAAAATTACATTTTGTAGTAAAAGGAGTTAAAATTTCATTTTTTTTCTTCTTGTTTCCTTTTTTTTAGTGTGTGTTAATAAAATCTATCTGTTTACTTTTAAGTTAAACCTATTTTGCCTTTTTCTCCCAAATCCTATTTCCAAAAAAACCCCAAAACCTAGACACTCAAACCACTACACTAAATTGAGCAAACAAAAATTCAACAAACATAAAACCACTACATGAATTGGTGTTTCTTCCTGGTTAGAAATTAAAACCCATTACATTCTTGGTGAAGATGCTGGAGATTAATAAAATTTGATAAAACTGTGGGATGGAATTGACTAGGAGACTCTAAAAGCAAAGCAAGTATTAGTATGTTAAGTAGAATTATAGTGAAATACCTGAAGGTAGAATAGTTTATTGTTTAAGTAAATAAAAGTTGTATGTTGTATGTAATTTTGATAATAGGTTTTATATGTGTATTTCCCAAAAATCGAGGGATGGATATTTTTATGGGTTAACACAGTTTAGTTTTTAGTTCAAGAGAAATATGGAATAGTGCCCTGCCAGGACCTTAGAATTCTTTGAACTGAGAAAAATAAGAAAAAGCCCCCTTTTTCTTAAAGAAAAAAGTAAAAAATTGTAGACACTCAAACCACTACACTAAATTTAGCAAACAAAAATTCAATAAACATAAAACCACTACACAGTGCAAATACAAAGTCTATACTAATAAACAATCTTTTAAAGAATCCTTTAAGAACCAGGGAAATGGAAGACCCAACACGAGGGAGAGACCCGTGAAGACACAAGCATCTCCTCGCCCTCCTGTCCAAACCTATGTAATCAGCTCACAGGAAGGACTCAAGGAGCATCTGGAATGGATGTGTCCACCTCCATCGCAGTAACCATAAGCACCTCAAAGGTACATAAGATCCCTCTCGAGGCTCAGAGTCCTATCTGGAGAAGATTGAGTGCACTGTTGATTGGAAGGTCCAGTGCCTCAATGCAAGGCATCATTGTACACCCTGGTGTTATTGATGCAGATTTTACCCGACAAATATAGTCAATGGTTTATGGTTTCAATCCCTACTCCACCTGTGACTATCCCTGAAAAAAACACAATTGCCCAGCTTATCCCTTTTAAATCTTGTGTCCCAAATACAGATCCCAAGGTGCGAGGAGACCAAGGCTTCGAGTTGACAGGATTACCTCAAGTATTTTGGACCCAGGTTGTTGGTGATCAAAGGCACAATATGGTGTGTACAGTCACGATGCCTCAAGCAAAGCCTTTGCAGATAAAAGTCAGTGGCATGATTGACACAGGGGCAGACGTCACCATCATCTCTGCCCACACTTGGCCTCCATCGTGGCCCACTGAGCCTGTGGGATCTGCTGTTGCTGGCTTTGGAGGGACCACACAGAGCTGTTTGAGCAGTAAACCTGTTCTGGTAAAAAATCCTGAGGGACAAACAGCTACCATTCAACCTTACATCACTGCGGCATCACTTAACCTGTGGGGGAGGGATGTTTTATTTGCTTGAGGAGACTGGGTGGGGACAGATTTTTAATGAGTGCCACTGTTTTAAGGAGTGTGAAATATCCCACACTACCCCTAAAATGGCTTATTACTCAGCCAGTGTGGGTACCTGTCACACTCTGCTAATACAAGCGGGAGTCGTAGTGGTTCATTAACTGATCTCAGAGTGCAAAAACAACACAGAGGGGATTTCAGCGCTAATCAAAACAAATGCACCTTTTATTGAGTGCCCACAGCAAATGCGATAGAAGGATTAGAAAGGAAATAAAGGAGAGAGAGAGAGAGAGTAAGGGGGAGGGGGGGTAATAGCTACCAACGGAGAGACAAAATCCTTGTGGTCCAGCCAATAGATCCGTTTTCTTCCATGGGGAGATCTCAAAATCTTTGGTTAACTCAGGGATCTTTTATAGTCTTTTTATGAGGTCTGCCGGGGGGGAGGGGGAACAGGATGGTATGTTGAGGGAACAGGTACAGGACAGTGGAGAAGTCCATTGAGAACAAGTACAGACAGGCCAGTTCCAAACAGGACAAGCCCATCCCAGCAGGACCCATTGTTTCAGGACTGGTTCCCATGCGAAACCAGTCTTGGTCCAGCAAACACACCTGCAGGCAACACTTGGCAAACATCCCACTTCAGTCAGGCCAGCGCCCCTGTGTTAAAATTTTGAGGGTCTCAGTCCTTGGGGAGCTTCAATCTTTGTTCTTGACGGTGGTCGTGAGGCAGATGAGGGATCTTCAGACCGTCTCTTACAGTACCACAGTGGCCCCTCGAGAAAGAGAAGTTACATGCCCCTAAAGTCTTTGGCGCAGGAATAACTGGCTCAAGGGCACATAGAGCCATCCACAAGCCCTTGGAACACTCCACTGTTTGTTATAAAAAAGAAGTCTGGGAAATGGAGGTTCCTCCATGACCTAAGAAAGATCAATTCAGCCACGGAGAACGTGAGCACCCTCCAGCCTGGTATGCCATCTCCTACAATGATTCCTGCCAACTGGGATATTCTAATTGTGGACCTGAAAAATTGTTTCTTTACTATTCCACTGCATCCAGATGATACCCCAAAGCTTGTTTTTTCTGTGCCTTCTATTAATAAAGTGGCACCAGTGGAGTGTTATCAATGGAAAGTACTTTCTCAAAATATTAAAAACAGCCCTACACTTTGTCAATGGTATGTTGCTCAGGCATTATCATCAGTGAGGGAACAATTCCCAGGGGCATACTGTTATTACATGGATGACATATTAATAGTGACACCACTTTTCACTAATTCGGCCAAGCCTGATGCAAGCATTAAAAACATTTGGGATGCAAGTAGCACCAGAAAGGGTACAGCAGCAACCACCTTGGAAGTACCTTGGACTCAAAATTATGGATCAAACTATGCAGCCCCAGACAGTTCAATTCTCAACAAAAATTCAAAATTTAAATGAAGCTCAAAAACTTTTGGGTACTATCAACTGACTCAGACCCTATCTAGGGTTGACCACTCCACAATTAACACCCTTATTCAACCTCCTAAAGGGTGATCCTGATCTAACTTGTCCCAGGAAATTAACCCTTGAGGCAAAGGCTGCTCTTGAGATAGAGCAAGCCATCGCAGACAGATCCACTGAATATGCCTAGAAGCATGCATTACTGTGTTTATTTTCTTCTTTGTTTTCCATCCTACTGCTATTATTGGACAATGGGATACTCAGTGGTCTGACCCTTTGCATGTCTTAGGATGGATGCTCCAACCTCAACAACCTAGAAAAACAGCTCCTACCATTTTTGAGTTAATTGCCCAGTTAATCATGCAATGTCATCAAAGGTGTTTACAATTGACTGCAAGAGATCCTTCAAAAATCATACCAGTGACACAAGAAGAATTTGAATAGTGCTGTGCCAACAGCATTGCTTTGCAAAGTGCCTTAGAAAATTTCTCAGGGCAAATTGGTTACCATTTACTGAGACATACATTGTTGCAAATGAGTAAAACCACTGCACTATCCCTAAAACCCCCGAACAGTCACACACCCTTAAAAGGTATTACTGTGTTTACTGATAGTCCTGGGAAAACAGGAAAGGCAATTGTGACATGGAAGGAAGAAAGCGAATGGCAAACATTGGAGGGTCATGAGAATGGGTCACCTCAGTTGGTGGAGCTATGTGCTGTAGCTATGGCTTTTCAGTGTTTTCCCCATTGTTGCAGAATTCCTCAGGGAAGGTGGACATGATGTCTACCTAGGCCTTGAACTACCCGAGCTGAGGCCTTCACAAAGGCCTGAGTGAGGCCTTGAAGCCTGTGACGCAGCTAGAAATTCGTAGCCAAGTGTGGTGCAGTTAGAAATTAGTAGTTAAGGTGTCAGGGAAAGATAATAAGGTTGTGAAGGTCACTAAGTAGAATTGTTAGTGAGCACGTGATAGCCACCTTAAGAGTAAGTAAAATAAAGTGTGTTTTCATACTTCTCTCTGCTGTATGCCAATGAAAAGCTACTGTAATTGTAAACTATATAGAAATGTATATAAGCAGCCGTCTTAGTCGAAATAAAGCAGAACGTAGTCGTTAACCATATTGGCTTGATCTGTGTTCTCTCTATATACTCCAACTTCCTTTTTATCTCCGGCCAACCCTGGCAATATATTGGCGCCTGATCACAGGGACCTGAGAGTGAGTGCCTTGTACACATCGATGCCGGAAACCGTCTAGATGTAGGCACTGCCCAGAGTGTGTTTAGATACTGGCTCGGGGACCAGAGTGTGTTTAGATACTGGCTCTGGAGAAGGCTTTGGTTTAAATACAGGAAGCTTTCGCTGGAAGACTCCGTGCTTGATCAAGTCCGTGCTTGATCGAGCGAGACAGAGCGGGGAGTTGGAGCTTCCACAGCAGCTCGACGCCGAGGAACAGCGTCAGCACCACCCTGTGGAAAGAAGGTAAGCTGCAGTGCAGCAGCAAGGGACGTAACTATCTGTGATGAATGCAGAGGTTGCAGCAGCGGTTCATCTTCTCTATGCTATCCTTTCTAAGAGAGGTGAAAAGGTCAAAGAGACTGAGATTGAACAGATAGCCCTGTGGGCGTGGAAACGGGGAAAATTGCATGATTCATTGTTGGTTTTTAGTGCCTCAGAGTGGTGCGAGATTGGGGAGTTGCTCTGGGACTCGTCTCTCTCAGGAGGCAAGGAGGCGAAACTCGCCCATGACCTTGGAGCGGTTTGGAAAAAAGTGATTAATACCTTGCGTCCCTTGTTAGCTGAGAAAAAAGCGGCGGTGGCAGCAGTCCAAGCTTTTGAGGGAGTGGGAGGAGACAAGGCAGGAATTCCATCCCTTCCTCCTCAAAAACCTGCCAAAGTTGTAAAGTTTTTCGGCCTCGGTGATCATCCGATTCATCGTTTGAGTGCTCCAGTCAGTTCTACCCCACGAGCTGTCCCTGAACAAGTAGCTCAGGCAGAGCATCAGGCTCAGGCAGAGCAGTGGTCTCCTCGGCTGCTCGAACAGACTGAGAGCAAACAGGAAGTGGCTCTGCAGCCCCATTCGGGAGGCGTGGTGACAGGCGGAGACACAGGCGGAGACACAGGCGGAGCTGAGGGCGGAGATGGGCAGACCCAGATGACACAGCACAGGGGCGGAACAGCAGGCGGAGACGAGAGTGACGTGCTGGTGAGGGTGGATCGATCCTCTCTTCAGCATGCGCCGACGCAGACGGACCTGGAGCAGGGGATCTGCTCCCCCCACAGCAGCACTGACACAGACCGAGCAGCTCTCTCCACGGAGGGAGGAGCGGGCTGCACAGCATCAGCAGCCACGGCTCACAAAGCAGCAACAGAAGCAGGAGCAAACACATCAGCGTGCAGTCTCAAGCCAGCCAGCTGTCCACTTCCAACTGACAGTGACTCTGACACAGAGGAAAACGTGACTGCTTTTGCATCCTGTCACAGGCAGCGTCCACAAAGACAACTACAGCCTGTCACTGTTTCACAACATGACCAGCGTTCATCTGAACTGCATCACATAATTTCAAAGCTTGCTCGACTGCCACACCACCCAGAAGAACAACATGACTCATCTCAACTATCAGCTGTTTCCAAAAATCCAATTGATGTGCGAAAAGCAGCAGCTGCAAAAACAGCAATCATGGCTGGAGATTGGGATGCTGCAAATGCTCTTTCCTGTCCTGTCGTGATCGCAAACGGTACAGCCAACTGGGAACCTTATGATTACAAGGTGCTGCAAAAGGCCAAGGACATTGTTACAACTTATGGCCTCAGGTCAGAAGCAGCACGAAACATAATTCAATACATTTTCACGGCAGAACTCCTTTGTCCATCTGATTGTACCAGCATCGCAACACTGCTTCTCACACCATCGCAGCTTCTCATCTTTGAACGGGAATGGAAGCGCCTGGCTGCAGAAGAAGCCAGCAAGCATCGCCAAGTGGGTGATCTGTTGTACGCTGTCCAGCCCGACATGCTAACTGGGCATGGAGTGTACATTTCATCTTCGGTACAGCTCACCTTTCCTGTGACAATGCATCAACTTGCTCAGTCATTAGCTCTTCAGGCATTGCTGTTGGTGCCAGACAAGAAGAAGTCATCACCTTACTCGACAATTAAACAAGGAAATAACGAACCTTATGCCCAATTCATAGACAGATTGGCTTCAGCTTTGAAGGACGCCACAGAGTTAACACCAGATGTTCAAGATCATCTGTTTTGTTCTTTGGCTTTTGAAAATGCTAATTCACATACCAGAGCCATTTTGGTCACCCTTCCAAAAGAAAGTCCTGTTGATGAAATGTTAGTGAGAGCAACTCGAGCAGAACAAACGAATCAGAATGCAGCGTTCATGGCAACCATGGATGATGCCATCAAGCAGCAAGGACACATTATCTCAGCTGCTTTGACCACTGGAAATTCAAGAAGCAAGTCTTCACATCGCAGCAAGCGAATTTGTTATCACTGTGGTGAGACAGGTCATCTTAGAGATTCCTGTCAAAAACCCGTGTGGTGCAACAAATGTAATCTCAACATGCAGCCTGCCACTGAAGTTTCTGTTGCCACAAGCTGACATAGACTGGCTGATTTCACAATTAGAGCATCATGGATTGACAGTGGCACCAGAAAAAATACAGCGATCAGCTCCTTGGAAATATTTAGGCTGGCTGATCACAGACGCACAAGTTCGTCCTCAGAAAATTACATTACATGACAACATCACCGGCTAGCATGATGCTCAGAAGCTCTTTGGAGACCTGCAATGGGTTAGATCCATTGTAGGCATTACCAATGATGACTTGTTGCCATTTCTACCGTGGCTTCGTGGGAATGATGCCAGTGACTCATGAATCTGCACCCCTGAGCAAAGGAAGGCTTTGGTGCACGTGTCAGAAAAGCTTCAACATGGTTGGAGTGCTCGTCGTGTAGAATTCCTTCCATTGTCGCTTTTTCTTTCCAACGCTGAAGTTTGTCCACTTGCCATTGTCTTTCAATGGCAAAAGAAAAAGGGGGAGAACCGATCTGACCAGAAATTTGATTCGACAGCAATTGTGATTGAGTGGGTGTTTCTTCCTGTCCAGCCAAAGTGTCGTGTCATGAGCAGAACAGACGCTTTTGCCACATTGATAAGAAAAGGCAGGGACAGAATTGTAGAAATAGACGGGAAAGAACCAGCAGACATCAGCATTCCCGTGAGGGATGAAGACTTGGAATGGCTGATGAGACACTCAGTTGCTTTGCAAGAAGCATTGTTGGGTTTTGCAGGTGTGGTGAGAAAGGCATCTGTCTGTTTGTTTTGCAGTCATGGGTGTGCCTGTGGAAATTAAGACCGACAATGGTCCAGCTTATGTTGGTCAATGAGTTGCCAGATTTATGCAGAAATGGGGAGTGAAACATACTACAGGAATTCCTCACTCTCCCACAGGTCAAGCTACTGTAGAAAGAGCAAATCGCACCCTGAAAGAATACCTTGCAAAACAAAAGCAGACCGATGATGTTGATGTAGTTAGTAGATTATCTAAGGTATTGTTTACATTAAATTACTTAAGTTTAGCAGAAGGTCGAGAAGAACCTGCGGTCTTGATACATCATCACACATTGAAAGAGGGAAGGCCGCAGGCAATTCCAGGACTTTATGTGTACTATAAGAACATGCGAACGGGTGAATGGCAAGGACCGAGTCAAGTGTTGTTTAATGGCCGTGGATATATGTGTGTGTCCACAGAAGCTGGTCCTGTCTGGGTGCCGAGTCGATTTACCCGTGCATGTCCTCCAGCAAAGATCCCACCAGACGGAGAGAACAAGCCTGAGAACGATCCACCTGGAACACCTTCTGACAATTCAGAGACTGATCAAAATTAGTTTTAGTGTGTGTGTGAAATAAGTAGTAAGTAATTTCTTTGCAGGAACCTGGAAGAGGCAACCGGAAGTGCCAGCAAAATGTTGTGGGTTGAACTGTTTGTCTTCAATGTTATCCTGGTAAAAGGCGTGATTGCAGTGCTTGACACTGATCAAAGGGAGAACATGTGGGTCACATGGGCCAATCGAACTGGACAAGATTCATTCTGTTTGTCTTTAGCGACACCGTCCAGTCCATTTCGCACCTGTTTAATTGGCGTTCCATTGTCTTCCATGATAGAGTTCCAAAATTGGACTCAAACTAAAATATATTCAAATCTAGTAGAAGCCTGGAATGCAGGGTGTCACCAGCCTGTTGGATCCACTCACATGCATTCTGAAACTTGGTGCGAAATTCATAGAATTCCGAAAAATTATTTAGGAGCCCAAGCTGTTGCCATTGCTCAAAATCTTAAAATCAAGGGTACTGAGCCGCAGGAGTTTGATCTCCTTGGTTCTGTACCAGGTAATTATTGTTTAACATTTGGCCATGTAAGACAACCCAAAAGTGGCAACACTTGGTTGTTTCCTAAATCCCCATTGTATTATAGTAATGCAGAGTACTGCAACAATTGGACACAGCTTGTAGCGCCAGCACAAGATGCTGCAAGACAACTGCCACCAGGTGTTTTCCTCATCTGTGGGGACTGAGCCTGGTCAGCAGTGCCTCAAAGAGCAGCAGGAGGTCCATGCTATTTTGGAAAATTAACTTTGTTTGCTCCCTCCATTCATCAAATCACAAAATTCTCACAAACACCTTGATGATCTAAATGCAGTGCTCTTCATTTGAATTCCCATTGTAAGGATTTAGTTGACTTGTGGCAAAGTCCAACGGTGATTGTAGCTTCAATCTTTGCCCCAGGAGTCGCATCAGCACAAGCTCTTACCCAGTTACAAACCTTAGCTTGTTGGACATCAAAACAAATTAACATAACATCTAACATGCTGAGTGAACTTGCTGCAGATGTTGGTACTGTCCGCCATGCAGTCCTTCAAAACAGAGCTGCCATTGACTTCCTCCTCCTTGCCCAAGGGCATGGATGTGAAGAATTCGAAGGCATGTGCTGCATGAATTTATCTGATCACTCGAAGTCAATTTATAAGCAACTCGCACAACTGAGAAATAATATGGGAAAGATTGTGACTGTTGATACTCCTTTCGACAAGTGGTTCGGTTCACTTGGGTTTGCTGGTTGGATCAAAGATCTGATTCGTTTCGGAATTATTTTATTTGCTATGATTATAGTTATATTAATAGTTATACCTTGTGTGTTTAGATGTGTGCGAAAAACAGTTAATCTGGCCTTTGAGTCAGCCTGGGTAGTTCAGAAAGAAAAAGGGGGAATTGTTGTGGAATTCCTCAGGGAAGGTGGACATGATGTCTACCTAGGCCTTGAACTACCCGAGCTGAGGCCTTAACAGGGGCCTGAGTGAGGCCTTGAAGCCTGTGACGCAGCTAGAAATTCTTAGCCAAGTGTGGCGCAGTTAGAAATTAGTAGTTAAGGTGTCAGGGAAAGATAATAAGGTTGTGAAGGTCACTAAGTAGAATTGTTAGTAAGCACAGGACAGCCACCTTAAGAGTAAGTAAAATAAAGTGTGTTTTCATACTTCTCTCTGCTGTATGCCAATGAAAAGCCACTGTAATTGTAAACTATATAGAAATGTATATAAGCAGCCATCTTAGCCGAAATAAAGCAGGACGTCGTTGTTAACCATATTGGTTTGACCTGCATTCTCTCTATATACTTCAACTTCTCTTTATCTCAGGCAACCCTGCAACAGCTTATGGCTCAACTTATCATTAGGGCCAGAGCTTGCCTCAGGACCTTAGCAGGGGGTGAATTCACATGCACATATCTTCCTGTAACATTAAACGAGCTAGAACCTGTGCTCCAAACCAATGAACACCTCCAGTTTGCCCTTGATAGCTACTCGGGTCAAATCTCTGTTCACCCACCAAAATATAAACTATTTAAAACTTGTTTTAATTTGGTTCCAAACTCATGGAAAAGTAGAACTCCCCTCAAAGCACTGACTGTGTTTACTGATGGTTCAGGGAGATCCCACAAGTCAGTTATGACTTGGAAAAATCCTGACACTCAGTAGTGGGAATCTGATGTCCAGGTCGTTCAGGGATCTCCACAAATAGCAGAATTAGCAGTCGTTGTCAGAGCCTTCAAGAAGTTCAAACAACCTCTAAATTTAGTTACTGATTCAGACTATGTTGCCAGGATAGTTGAGAGGGCAGAACATTCCTTGTTAAAGGAAGTGACAAATCCAGATCTTTACAGCTTGCTCTCAAAGTTAGTATTCCTCCTCTCCCACTGGGAGCAACCATACCACATTATGCATGTGAGGTCACACACTGACCTCCCCGGACCCATTACAGAAGGCAATCGGAAAGCTGACATTTTAGCAATGGCAGCACAAGTTACTCTACCAGATATCTTTAATCAGGCCAAATTGAGCCATCGGTTTTGTCATCAAAATGTACCCACCCTAGTCCGGATATTTAAAATTACAAGAGAACAAGCAAAAGCAATAGTGAATTCCTGTCCCAACTGCCAGGATTATGCATTGCCATCCATAGGGGCTGGGGTTAACCCCCGAGGCCTTGAGAGTTTACAATTGCGGCAGACAGATTTCACACATGCACCCTTTGGGAGACTGAAATACATTCACGTGTCCATAGATACGTTTTCTGGGGCTATATTTGCATCAGCACACTCAGGAGAAAAGACAAAAGATATCATCCAACACTTCCTCCTAACATTTTCCACCCCGGGCATTCCCCAAGCCATCAAAACAGATAACGGTCCTGCTTACAGCTCAAAAATTTTCAAGCAGTTCCTAAGTCAGTGGGGAGTTAAACACAACACAGGAAGACCCCACTCCCCAACAGGGCAATCTATTGTAGAGAGAGCTCACCATACTCTCAAGAGAGTCCTTGATCAGCAGTGTGGGGGTGTTGAAACACTATCAAACCTAGAAAGATTATGCAAGGCCCTATATGTTATCAATTTTCTTAATAAATCTTTCACTGAGCCAAACCCACCCATTCTCAGGCACTTCTCCAACACAAGCAGAGCTCAGCTCTTGGAGTAATCTCCTGTGCTGATCAAAGACCCCGAATCCAAGCAAATAATGGGCCTATTTCAATTAACAATTTGGGGGAGAGGCTATGCTTGCGTGTCCAGATTCTGGGCCAAAGTGGGTTCCAGGCAGGAATGTCAAGCCGTACATTGAACCGCTAAAGGCAGCACACAGATATCTCTCCGGAACCTCAGAGACAGCAGAGGTCAAGCCCGGGAAGCATGGAAGAGAAGAAGGAAAAGGAATATGACTACAGACGTTCGTCGCAGAGAAAGATGAACCTCCAGTACCTCAAGAAACTATAAAACTCTCTGATAAACTTCATTCCCAAATTGTGTTACATGGTTACCTTTCATTTTGTTTTGTTAATCTTACTGCTACCTCTCTGTTGGATGTTGCACTGCTATCCCTTCATGTTTTCCTATGCCCTTTCTACTCAGTATAAACTGAGTGGTTAGGGGGGAAGATACAAGGGGCTGTTAGATTTAAATAAGTTTAAAATTTCATTTTTTCAAACTCACAGATCATCTCATCATCCACAAGTATCCTGCCATGTCTCCCGCGGCAGGGAATCCCCAACTACTCCAAGTAGGAATTTGGATGCTCCTCACCCTTCCATCAGCTAGTGTGTGGATTGTCCCTCAGCCCAATCAGAACATCTGGGTCACACTGGCCAAGACTTTACAACAAGACAATCTATGCCTGTCCATGGGCAGAGTGGATAACCCAATGTCAACGTGCCTAGTAGGAATACCTTTAGCAGCAAATGAATACCCGTATGCAGATAAAAAACCCAATCCGGTAGACGCTCGGGATGAATGGACATGGACCTTACCACAAGCACCGGGAGGAACCCCAAGGATTAGAGCTGTTAGGGTCCTCTAAAGCTCATCACTGCATTCAATTTCAATACCAACCTCCCAACGAACTCTTGACCTGCCTTGAACTTATTAGGTCTGGCTATAGGAAGGATGTAACCCCATTTAACAAAAATTATACCCCCCTAAATTGGTGCAATTACACCAGTCCTAAACTTTTCTTGTCCTCACTTCATCCTAAAAGTGCTGCCTTGGGGAGTGTTTCTTATCTGTGGAGACCGAGTATGGGCTGGGATCCCCTCACACCTTCAAGGAGGTCCCTGTAGCCTTGGCCAGCTGTCCTGGTTTAGGGCAAATTTGGGAGGAAATCTCCGAATGGGGTTCCTCTGAAAAGCAAATCCAAACAGCCCCTCCCCCCAGCAGGTCCAGGGACAGAATTCCCTCAAAGAAGAGTGGAAAAACTTTATTTATTTAACAAACAAAATGCCCACAAGCATAAAGAATTAATAATAATAATAATAACAATAATAATAATATGAAACAATAAAACCTCTCGCTGCTCCAAAGAGAGATGGCAAAACTGAGAGTCCGTGCCAGGAGTCTGTTTATCAGTCCCTTCAGTGCTGGAAGATGCCGAGTCCCGGCCCGGTGGGCCACGGGTGCAAGATCCCGGTGCTCCTCTGGGTTTTTCAGTCCAGAGCAGATTTAAACAGTCCCAAAGAAAAATAAAATAATAAAAAAAACAGTCCAGGAAAGCTTCTTTGCCTCAGCTAGCTAGACTAACAAAGGGAAAAAAAAAACTCTCTCTGGCTGCCCTCCGTGCATCCGACGAAGGAGAGGAAAAAAAAAAAAAACACACAGTCCCAAGGACGAGAGCAGATTCAGAGGAGTGAGTTTGTTTCTCAAAACAAACTGCGCGCTTCTTCTTTCCCTGCTCACTCTCAGAACCAGTCTTAAAGGTACAGAACACAGAACAGACAATGTGGGGATACAGGCATCATAGTCACCCTAGGACACCGAGCTTTGCCTTTTGCACGTGGAAGCTGCACAATAAACACCTTTGAAACCCATGGCAGAAGCCAGCTCTTCATTCCAAAGCCTCACCCACGCTTCCAGCTAGCAGATCTGAGGGACCCACACGAACTATTGAGGTTGGTCTGGGGTAAGCAGCCTGCCGGTAGCAGCCCCCCAGGAAGAAACCACCGCAAGGATCTTTGCTAAGAGGAACTCCAACTATGCTAAAAAGTTGTTTGGTGGGGAGATTAGACAAAATCAAAAGAGATGTAATGCATAATCAAGCTTTACACAACCCACAAACCCCGAGGAGACCAGTCCCTACATAGGGAAATCTCCTACACTATGTAGCAAACCACGTGAGAGAAACAGGTTGGAAATATCATAAAAGAAGCTCAAGTACTAAAATGCAGAAACCCCCTAAAAACGGGTGAGAACTGTTAAACATAACCCACCAGAGAAATGAAATATGGAGAACTGCCTTGCCTTTGGGAATACCGAGAGCTGCCTTCCAGGAGGATGCGGGGGGGGGAGGGGGGCAGGAAGTAGCAATTTTCACAGAATCACAGCATCACTAGGTTGGAAGAGACCTTCAAGATCATCGAGTCCAACCCATGCCCTAACACCTCAACTAAACCATGATGGCACCGAGTGCTACATCCAATCTTTCTTTAAACACATCCAGGGATGGTGACTCCCCCACCTCCCTGGGCAGACCATTCCAGTACTTTATCATTCTTTCTGTAAAAAACTTTTTTCATAACATCCAACCTATATTTCCCTTGGTGCAGCTTAAGACTGTTCTGTCAGTCACTGCCTGGAGAAAGAGACCAACCCCCACCTGACTACAACCACCCTTCAGGAAGTTGTAGTGTGTGATAAGGTCACCTCTGAGTCTCCTTTTCTCTAGGCTAAACAACCCCAGCTCCCTCAGTCGTTCCTCATAGGGCTTGTATTCCAAGCCCCTCACCAGCCTTGTTTCCCTCCTCTAGACCCACTCAAGCATCTCAATGTCCTTCCTGAACTAGAGGGGCCCAGAACTGGACACAGCACTCAAGGTACGGCCTCACCAGTGCCAAGTACAGGGGAAGAATGACCTCCCTGGTCCTGCTGACCACACCATTCCTGATACAGGCCAGGATGCCATTGGCCTTCTTGGCCACCTGTGCACACTGCTGGCTCATGTTCAGTCGGCTGTCGACCAGTACCCGCAGGTCCCTTTCCTCCTGGGCACTGTCCAGCCACACCATCCCCAGCCTATAACACTGCAGGGGGTTACTGTGGCCAACCCAAACCTTTCAGAGAAAAAAAAAACCCACTCCCAATTCCTTTGCAACACAACAGGGAAAAAAACACCTAAGCGCTGGGTGAACCATGGGCCGCTCCCAATGTGTTTCTATATTTCAATAGACTTCTGATAAGAATAACCCCTATACTTATCTGGCTGTAGGAGCAGGAAAACAACCTTTGAAATTTGTAATTGACACTGGAGCTTTAAATCTCTGATTACTTCTACAGAAGCTGAAAAACTAAACTTAACTTTAAAGAAATAAAAATTGAAATTGTTTAACTGGCTTTAATGAAGAAAGTATTATCTGTTAAACTGCTAAAATCCATTTAAATGTAATTAAAAATGTAGAACAAAAGGCATATTTAAGATGCATTTGGCTTACAATACTCCTGTTTGGCCAGTGAAAAAAAGCAGACAGGAGCTTGTGTTTAACAATTGATTATTGAAGGCTTAATGCTAATATGGGACCATTCACTGCAGCACTCACTGCCACACTACAGGCATCTGCACATAAATACATGGCAGTTTACATGTTAGCTGCCTTCAGCTAAGTATCAAGATCCCTCTAAGGAGGTGAAATTCCTGAGAACAGGTGGGTAGCAGACCAATTATAAAATTAGATACTATAGCTACCCCCACTATTAAAAGGGAACTTTAAAAAAAAGAGCAGGTTCCTGAATTTTCTATGATAACAAGACCCTTATACACATTAATGATGCATATTACTTAGGGGTCAAAAATCAAATTAATTTCACTGAAAGACCAACAACCTATAAAGTTACAGATTACTGTGACTCCAGACATGTTAGCTTTACAACAGCAATATAAACCTAGTCCTATACTGGATGCTTCTGCATTCACTTCAGACTGAAGTTAAGGATGTCTGGTTCACTGATGACTCAGCCAAATGCATTGATGGTAAGTGGAAGTACAGAGCAGCTACTCATCATTGAAAAAGGAGTGGAGGTAGTAGCAGAAGGGATGGGAAGTGCACAAGTGTAAGGCTTGAAAGCTGTATTACTGGCAGTAAAGGAGAAAGCAAGGATGGTGTATGTTGATTCTTATGCATTCAGAGCTGGTGCCACACAGTGGTTGTGTCAGTGGGAAGTATGGGTGTCATGGGTTAACACAGTTTGGTTTTTTGTTTTGTTTTGGTTTTTTTGGTAAAGAGGGAGTGCAGGACTGAACCTGGCAACCTCTATCACAGTAACATTACTTGATTCATCTGTTCATTTGCTTCCCACAGGAGTTTTCGGACCACCAGGGCAGCTTATGCATGCATTGCTTTTAGGTCGGTCATCTACCTCTTTGATGGGAGTGTTTGTTCTCCCTGGGGTGATTGACTCTGACTCTAACAATGTAATGGCCTGGACACCTCGACCACCTTGCACCGTTCCCCAAGGGACTTGAAGTGATTTTACTTTCCCAATCCATGAGCGTACCCTTCACAGACCTAACGTGACAAAGGGGGTTTGGGTCTACTGAGACACCCCAAGTATGCTGGGTACAACCTATATTAGAACAATGCCCCACATGCCGATGTACCCTGACATTAAAAGGACAAAAGATAACACTTGTCCGTCTAATAGGCACAGGGGCTGACCTTACAGTTATCTCTCAAGCCAAATGGCCCTCATAATGGCCCCTTGCTGAAATGCCTCAGGCACTGTCAGGCATTGGAGGGAGCAGCCCAGCTATCAAAGCTGGCACCTGATACAGATCAAAGGCCCTGAGGGACACCTTGCCTCAGTCAAACCCTTTTAACCCCAAATACATCCATGATTTTTCAACATAAATATCCCTCTAGAATTAAGCAAATCTTACATGCTTTTGACAAAGATTGTGATGACCAGTTGGATTTTTGGTCTAGAGGGCAGTGATGGGCAGCATCATTTTTTACCCCTGGTGTAGCAGCAGGAAAAGCTTTAGGATTAATTAACAGATTAGGTTTTCGGCTAGCTAAACAAACTAATGCTATGTCCTTAGCATTAACTGATGTTGATGCTATCAGACATGCTACTTTGCAAATTAGGGCAGCTATAGATTTTTTGCTTTTAGCACAATGACATGAGTGTGACAAATTCTATGGAATGTGCTTCATAAACCTGTCCGACCACTCCCAGTCAATCTATGTAAGCATTCAAGCCCTGAAAGAGGGTGTAAACAAACTGTAAGTAGATGATGGATTTGATTGGCTAGGTCGACTTCTGGGTGATTGGGGACTTAGTGGATGGATAAGAAATTTAGTTAAAATAGGCTTATATATATTAGGCATTATGCATTGTTATGGTTATTCCTTGTATTTTACAGCATGTGAAAAATTTAATAGACAAGTCACTTAAGGGTGTATTTTTGGTTGAAAAGGAAGGGAAAGGTATGGGGAATGAAACAGAGTGTATAATGGAACTGATAAAGGAGCCTGGTCTTAGGCCTGATTGAGCAGAAACCGTGGGAGAGAGACACATATAAAGGTTCTCTGGGGTAGAAGTGACCAAGAAACATGTTGTGAAACTTTGTAATGATTACCAAGTAACTGATGTCATAAAGAATGTATAACCAATGAGAAGTTGTTACCAAAAATAGAACCCTATATAAGTGCCATACAAGAAAAACCCTATATAAATGCCTTGTATGCTCAATAAATTCAGCTTCTGATCAGAACTAGAAATGTCCCCATCTCTCAATCACCAATAGGTGGCTACTGCCTGGATACAGGTAGGCCACTCCCTACTAACAGGGTCTAACAACTTCAACAGATAAGCCACTGGTGTCTTGCCCCCACCCTCATTCTTGGTCTAGGACTCCATGGGCTACCACTTTTTCCACATCTACAAACAGGTAAAAAGGTTTATCTAAAGCAGGGAGACTTAGAGCATGGGCATTAATCAATTTTTGTTTTAAACTTTTAAATCGCTCTTCATATTCTTTTCCCCATGTAATTTCATCTTTTTACTAATTTTTCATACAGGAATTTAACAGCCTGGGTGTACCCTTCTATCCATATCCTACAATATCCCAAGAGGCCTAAAAGTTTTCTAATTTCCTTTTTAGTTTTCAGCTGGGGGAGTGAGGTTATTCCCGTAATCCTTTCAGGATTCAATCGCTGGCTCCCTTGGCTTATGTCTTGGTTTGGGAAGACAGGTATCTGCCAGGGAAAGCTGGAGTTTCCCTTGGAATGGAGAATGTAAACCAACCCCCCCCTTTCCAAATTATTATAAATTTGCAATTAGAGGCTTGCCGGCAAAGATTTGGGAATAGGAATAACAGTTCTTTACTAGGAATATTAAGAATACAAATGTAGCAGTACAAAAAAA
>JANPWX010018145.1:36386-96323 GCA_024734555.1 Trochalopteron elliotii | reverse complement strand
CTAAGGCTAAGGTTAGAAAATCAGAACCTGATTTTTGACTGTAATTTAAATTTCTCCTCCCAGCCTCCTGGCATGTCACAGGAATACAGTTACTGCCCTACAGAAATTATAATTTTCCTAGTCTGGCATCCCATTCCTGGCAGTGATTGACAGCAGATGCTCCAGCAGAAGCCAAAAACATTAGCAAGCAAATGGCAATGAAATTCCATGCAGGAATGTCCTTGCTTCCGGGAGACACTTCTCCCACAGCAGGCTAGGTGGGTGAGAGGGGTATGGATCCATATAATCCACTTTTCCATGGCAGGAGGGAGAACATCATTTACAACTGCAGGACATCCCCGGTGTGTCTGTGTGTGCACCTGGTTGGATGCTCCTTGTCCAGCTCCACGTGGACCTGCCTGGTGCAAAGGTGTTGATTGCAACCCTTCCAAGAGGACTGGGATATTTAAGATCTCCCAGTGTTTTAATGTTTTTCTTGCATCCCTGGGCTTACTTTCTGTAAAAGCCACATCAGAGTTTTGCTCAGAGGAAGAAGGAGATGCAAATTCCAGAAGTGTCATTTGTGGGGACACAATGAGAGGTGTCACCACAGTGGCTGAGGACACCATGGGCTCCATGGTGTGGGGAAGACCTTTGAGTCCACCTCTGCTCATGTGTGCAGGGCGGGATGGGAATAACTCCCTGGTGTCCCAGGAATTCTGCACTCGTGACCCAGAGCCGTGTCCTGAGGGCTCCCAGCTCTGCTCCTCTGGCAGCAGCAGCCATGTGTCCCCTTGGATGGCTCCCTGCTCTGCCTCAATAGCTGTTTGTCATGATCCTTAATGCCACAGCTGCTTGCTTATGCCAGGTCATCTGCTTTTATTAGTCCTGCCCCACCACCCACTGAAACTCACACTAGCCAAGAGATCATTATCCACATCCAAAAATAGCATTTCTCTGGCTCCGCTCTTCCAGAGACTGGGGAAACTTGGGGGTTTTTCTCCTTTTCTGATTTCCAGTTGTGCTGGTTTCCCCCCTGCTGCCCCATGAAGGCTGGAGCAGCTGCCCTGGCAGCTGGAATCCTCGGAGGCACCGGAGTGTTGCTCTTCCTCATCGCCTTTGGGACGGATTATTGGCTCCTGGCCACGGACACCTGCGGGGTCTTCCAGCATGGGAACAGCACTCTGAGCACCAGGGGGGTGAGCTCTGAAATCTTGTGCTTTGAAAGAACTTACCTAAATAATTTCCAATTTAAATTTTTGAAATCTGTCATAATATTTATGCTCAATGAAAGTGACCTGTTAAT
Organism: Trochalopteron elliotii; assembly: GCA_024734555.1. Taxonomy (NCBI): domain Eukaryota; kingdom Metazoa; phylum Chordata; class Aves; order Passeriformes; family Leiothrichidae; genus Trochalopteron; species Trochalopteron elliotii. The sequence continues at coordinate 95,038 of JANPWX010018145.1, read as the reverse complement.
GTAAAAGGTCAGCCTGAGGTAAAACGTTAGCCTGAGGTAAAACTTTAAATTCTTTAAAATCCAACCTAGCTTTTCCATAATATTGAGCATTTTGACTGGGGTAAATTGTGTCTAGGAAACATTAAGACGGCACCTCTCTAATCTGGCAGATATGAACATTAAAGAATGAAAGACAAAAATGTAAGAGTTTTAGTTGTTGACAGCATTTCCCTCTAAAGACAAAAGATATCTCCTGATATTTGCCATTAAAAGATTTCTCCCTCTGTAGTTTCTTGATTTAAAACTAGTTAATGTTTAAAAGTGTGGGGCTTGGCAATCACTTCCATCTGAGGTGATACAGCTGCAGCACAGACACCAAACAAAAGTGAATATCAGACACAGAGCAGAGCAGACAGGTTCCTGCCCATCCAACCAGTGGCCTGGCTATCCTTAAAGTAAGATTTATGTAGGATTTTAGTTAGCAGGAAATGTAATTTTCAAGGGACAGATTGATATTTTAGTGCTAAGGGCTGGTGTCACTTGTTTATAGATCCCTTAAGTTGGATTTTCGTTGTGCTTGCTGTTGTCTAACTCTTCAATGAAATAACAACCAGATCAGTTCCTCGAGCCACCCAATCCCCTGAAATGTTTTTGTGCCGATCAATGTGTGGTTTCCATTATGAAATGACATGAAGATCCTTGTTGTGTGCAAACTTTTTGTTACTTCAAAGTTCAGTCCAATTAGGTTTGATTTTTTTCCTGGTGCAGTGAGTCATCCTGGGTAAGCATCATGATGCCAGCAAGAAATATTTTAATTTCATTTCAGAATCCCATAATCAAATGTAGGACACTGTTTGCTTGAGTCATGGTTCCAAATGACTTTCCCAACTAAAAAAAAAAAATATGATGGAATAAATGCTTGGAGAAGGGAAACAGAAGACAGGGTCTTTAGTTTCACTCAGCTCAGCAAAGCCTGGGAATGGCAGAGACAGAGAAGTGCCACTTGTTTTTTGTGCACTTGGGAAGTGACAGTGTTAATTGTTTCACATTTTAGTTGTTTTCAAAAGTGGAGAGAGCAGAGATGATGCACTGCACGACACAAATAAGCATCTCAAACATTTCAGAGATGCTCTTGGCCAAGTGTTGGGGAGCCTGATGCTAAGGCAGTGACTTCAAAAGCACCAGGCAGAAATAGGAACTGCTCTTACTCTTCCCTCTGAACTATTCTATTTCAGACACCATTTCTATTATTTCTATTTCTGTTACTGGTTGTGGATAACAGGCTCTGTTTTTACCTTCTCTGTCCTTTCTTAAACTGTCAAATCCTGTCCCTTACAGATAAGGATGGGCTGAGTATCTGGCAAACTCAGTGAAATGTGCTGTGGATGCACCAAGTCAGAGCCACCAGCTGAGGAAGTCTCGGGGCTGAATGTTCCCCTTTTCATAGTCAGGATTTTATCCTGAAAGTAAAAGGAGAATCAGGTCAGAGCTCTGGAAGCTGCTATAATGTGATGCATAAAAACATCGAGGCAAGGGAAGCAGAAGATCTTTGGGGAGACCTCAGAGCCCCTTCCAGTGCCTAAAGGGGCTCCAGGAGAGCTGGAGAGGGACTTGGGACAAGGGATGGAGGGACAAGACAAGGGGGAATGGCTTTCCACTGCTAGAGGGATACTGGGGAGAAATTCTTCCCTGTGAGGCCCTGGCACAAGTTGCCCAAGAAGCTGTGGCTGCCCCTGGATCACTGGAAGTGTCCAAGGCCAGGTTGGACAGGGCTTGGAGCAACCTGGGCTAGTGGAAGGTGTCCCTGCCCATGGCAGGGGTGGCACTGGATGGTCTGTAAGGTCCCTTCCCACCCAAACCTATTAACCTGTGACAGGATAAGCACCTCTAGCATCTCACTGTTGAGTCCCATCTCCTTTCTCTGGTTCACAGGGCAGATTCCTCTATGGACATTCCTCCTCCATCATAAAACCTAATCTTGGCACAGTCCTGTCTCCTTTGCCAAACTGTGTGTGAGGAAGATAAAATTGGTTTTGAGATAATTTTAATAAATCCTTTGGTAAATCTTCCATGACTAAACTTTGCAATGTTGTCCCTTCTAGAAAGACCAAAGCCTTGTGCTCACAGGTCTGTTTTGGGGATTGGAAGAAGGTGTTTGAGGAGTAGAACACACTCAGAAGGCCCAGCTCCCTGAAATTCCCATCCAGCTCTGGCCAGCAGGGGCTTAAGGACAGCAGAGAAGGTGGAAAATGGTTTGTGCAGGTCTGCAGGACAATTCGTTATCAGAACATTTCGTAGCTGTGACACAGCAGAAAGTCAAGGACAGCAGCTCCTCTGTGTTCCCCAATCCCTCCAAAACTGACTGAAAAAGCAAATGAAAACCCCATAAAAAATTAAATCAACGTCTGTCTAAGCAAAGCATACACTCTTTGTACCGTGATCTTCCCTGTTTTCAGCCTGGACTTTCATTCCTCCCCAGGCTGAAACTCCAACAGATGTTGGGAAGGAGATCCTTACTTTACACCATGAGGGTTTCTTCTGGCGGTGCTGGTTCTTTGGTGAGGGCCACCCTGAGACCATTTGGACCTTCTGGTACAGTGAGTACAATGCCACCACTCCGTATCCACAGTATCCCCTCACAGCTTAATGGGAAACACAGGAAGTGCTCCCAGGGATGTGGAAACAGTTTTTATTTAATTTTTGTCATTCTCATCTTCTGTCAAAAGTGAACTTGGCTCACTCTTTTTGTGCCCTTTCTGTGCTCATTTTTTGACTTGGATTTTGCTCTCAGAGGGCTGTTCACAGAAATGTTACAACCTCTTGAGGCCGTTTCATTTATCACCTACAAAGTTATGTGAAGTGGTGGCTTCCACCAGCAAGGAGAACCCTTCCTTCCTCCCCCTCCCTTTCAATACCTCTTGATGTTTGTGTTCAGCAAAGTTCTGTAAATGTGAGCCCATGCCCTTCCTGGCATCGTTCTTCTGTCCCTGTTTTCTGCCTTCCAGGTGCTCAGCATTCCCAGCTCCCACTGATTTCAGCACTGGGAAGGCTGGAACTGCGTGTTTGTGGTGTCCCTGGGTGCTCAGGACCAGTGGTGCACCATGGAAAGCCATTTTATTTTAAGATCTTGCCTTTTTTACTTTTTAAGATCATTGAAATTACACTTGAGAATAAACAGAGAGGGATGCAAAATCCTTTATTTTTTGGAGAACACATTCAACTCTTCAAAAAGAAATTGAAGGAAAGGGTGAAACTTGTTCTGTGACACTGGTTGGTGCCAACCTGGTGGCCCTCGTGCAGTGAAGGGTTGGCCCAGTGAACCAGGTGCTCCCACCAGGAACAGGAAAGGAGTGAGACCACACCAGGAGATGCCTGGCACCAGCCCTGCTGGGGGCCGCAACTCTACAGTAGGATTTGGGATAATCCCTCCTCCCCCACGATTTTAAATAGGTCCTGCAAAGGCTTTAAACACCACAAAAACCTTGGCCCTGTGCCCACCAAGGCCATGATGGAAGATGCTCCTGTGGTTGTGGAGCAGCACAATCACCTCAGAGGGCACTTCCCTGCAAATAATGCAGGTTCCCACACTAAATTTACTCTGCAGTGATTAAAATTTCAAATGACTTCACTGTCCCCCAGCCCCTGACCTGTTTCCTGTAAAATCTAGCAGGAATACTTCCTGCCACAGTTCAACTGAAAAATGGGAGGTTTTTCACACGGAAAATTTGTGATAAAAAAGGACAGGCTTGAGACAGAGAATTTGCTACTGAATTACATTATATGGAAGTACATAATATAATTTTACCTGAAGTAAAATGAGTCACTCTGGTAACTGGCAAATTTTTTGCTACTTCTTTATGTATTTATTATAATAGGATTGATCATGGCAAATTAATTTACTGCTCTTGTGGATGTAATAATTAATTCAATAGGTATTCCATAGTCAATTTAGCATGAACTAATGTCCACCTATTATAAAGTGCTCTTTTGAGCTGGGGAACATATTTAAATAAGTGGCCAACCATTAATTAATTCATTTAACATTCATTCTATTACTGTTAATCATGATAAGCCTCAGTGGTATTAATATTGATGGGGCACTTCCATTCTAATTGTGCTTTTCCTTCTCACCAGCTGGAGGTCTTGGAAGTACCTTGTTCTGGTACCCAAACATTTTGACCCTTCCAGGTGGTCAGGCACATTCTCTGGAGGAAAACAGCAATGAGAATATTGACACTGACTTCAGTTGTTCCATCTTTCGTGATTTTTGTCCACTTCAGACTCAGGTTATGAAGATGAGATGTGCAAGAAGCAATCTCAGATCCTCTGATATCTCCCCTCTTTCACAATTCTTATTTCTTTTTTTATTTTTCTCTCTAACCAAGATTTATTATCTTTTTTTCCTCCCCAGACTTCTGATTTCACTGAGGGTTTTGCAGGTTTTACACAACAGCACATCACCATCTCAGTACTGTAACTGATTCTGCAGGAAATAAAAGCAAACGGGGATTAAATTCTTTTTCTTCATCTTTTGCAGCCAGCCAAGCACACCCCAAGTTCTGCATGCATGGCTACCTCTTTCCCATGCCCATTGCTGTGGGACCTTTCCCCCATCCCTCCTATGACACAACTGCAGGTGAGTTTCTTTCCTTCCCCCCAGCATCTCCTTTCCCAAGGGATCAGGCAGAGATCTGGGATGTGTGTCAGTGCTGTGGTTCTCCTGTTGTAAATTCACATGGCCAAGCATGGCCAAGACCTTTGGAAAGCTCCTTCACAAACCAGTCCTGCTTGGTTTGCTGCCCCAAACACATGTTGAGAGGTTCTCCCACATTTTCTGTCCTCCAGCCTGGCCATGCTGGGATGGGCTGTGCTCCCTTCCACTGGGTGCTCAGCACCTACTCCTATGAGCAAGGCAGGAGGATAAATCCATTCTCTCCCATCTCCTCACTCATTGGGAAGAGCTGGAGCCAGATGACCCAAACCGAGCCTGAGTGCTGACTCTCTCCAAGAATATGGTTTCCCAGGATAGCTCAGGTGTTGATTTGTTGCAAGACAAAATAAACAAGCCCTGGAAAATCGGTTAAAGACCAAATTGTTAGAAAATCCACGGAAGTGACTGGCTTATTTTTAAAGCACTGAACACTGCACAGTTGGAGAGCTCCCTTTCAATTGGGTCCCTTTTTATTTATGTTTCTCTATATTTTCCAAGTTCTCTAATGAATCAGCTGCTGTTAGGAATTCTAATTTGCTAAATTGGTGGCAGCAGTTAGAATTAATTCAATGATCTTTTGTGAAATGAATTGATTTCTTTAAAGTGTGCATCAGTCTGCCTTGCCTCTGGGGATGCAGGGCAGACGTTCTGCACAAAAAAAATCTTGACCTTTTCCTTAGCCTTTAGTAGTACCTTTTTATAGTTTTAATTTTTTTTCTATGAGAAATTAATTAAAAAAAATATTGTCAGTAGGAGCATGTGAGGGAAAGCAGCTCGTTTCTTTGGCTGTGCTGTGCAGAATTCCTGCCCTGGGGAACGCTCCATGGTGTCAAATGGATACAAAGGACCTGTGGAGGGAGGAGGAGGAGGAGCTGGTGCAGGATGTGCAGCAAACACGCGGGATAAGCAGTGGGATTGTTTCTGCTTGGGAGAGACGGGCACAGCGTCCAGGTTCTGAATGATCCTGCTGAACACATACACTATTTTTTCCGTCCTAAATAAAGAGCGCTGGAGGCATCTGTTCCTGCCTGTCAGCCCCGGCTGTGAAACCCTCCCCAGCTGCCTCCCAGATGTGTCTCCTGGGACAGTCCCGGGACCATCTCGATATTCTCAGAGGTCTTTTCCCACCTTAATGGTTCTGTGAAGGTGCCGGGAAGAGGGGGATGCACCCCGGGGCGCTGCGGGCTCTGCCTGTCCCCGTCACCTCTGGGGACGTGGGAGTGGCTCAGCCCTCACATTTTGGGCAGGGGGAGCACCGGACTCCTCCCCTGTCCCAATCCTCTGCAAAGCCCTCGGGGGGAGCAGCCACTTCTGTCGTTAACACCCTTTTCTTTCTAACCAGTCAGTCCTCATTTGCAAACGCTGACAAAACAGGAGGCTGTCCAAGGAGAGGGGTCCTCCAGCTATTACCTGCTCCAGAGATAATTCTGCCTTATCTGCATCCTCTTAGGCTCCCTGAGAGAAACGGGTGACGGGAGGTTAAACATGAAAATGAATTCTGTGGTTTTGGAGAGTTCAAGATACTTATCTCTCCTTAAGTGGCTCTCCTGACAAAATGGTTTCAAATGAGGAAAACGCATCTTCTCTGTATCATTTTTATATCAAGTGTGAATCATTTCAGCACTACCCACTTGCTCGTGCTCGGCTTAAATCAAACTGGAGCTTCTGGAAAACAACTGGCAGGGCAAGATGTGGTGGTCCAAGGGATCGGATAGATCAGGGTGGGGAGCAGGATATCAGAGGGTCTCTGCTGGAAGACCACTACCTTTGGATAAGGTTTATGGCAGTGTCTGCAAGACACTTGGCTACTGGGAGACTTAAATTAGTGGGTTCATCCCATCCTGTTCCATCCGGTGGGATGTGATGGACCAAACTTCCTCAGCTCTGCCTGGGGTGGTTGTATGAAGTCATAGCCAAACCTGCAAATTCCTTGGATGGAGAGGCAGCTGGTCTCCTGCCCCATTCTCTTTCCTGGAGTCAAACAAGGCCGTTAATGGGGGAACTCATGAGCTCCTGTTTTCCCTGCAGTCCTGCTAGCAAACGCTGCTTTTATTTTAAACCAGGAGCCTGGCACCTTCCTGAAGTGCTAATTAAAGTGGAACAAAGCTATGGTCTGAATCCACCTCTCCAAATTTTGCTATTTTCTTTCCTTTCTTGCCAAGGTTTTCCAACCTCCCCCGGCACAGCTAAGAGCGGTGTCCTTTCCTCCCACCCCCTTTTTTGGTGTGCTTCCCTGGCAAACCTTCCAAACCCTTTGGCCTCATTCCAGTCCCATTCTGTAGGGCATGACATTCCCGCTGAACCCATGGCTGTTCCAGGCACCCTGGCAAAGCCCTGGCTGCCTGACACAGCAGCGTCACAGGTTGTTGTTTTTACTGTTGCTAAAGCAGGAGTTAAACATGGCATAATTAAGAAAAAGATTTCTGAGGTTGAAGAAAGCCTCTTTCCCCCTCCTTTCACTGACTTTGCTCCTGTTGCAGTGTACAGAGGTTTTTGGACGGTGTTCATCCTGCTGGCCGTGGCCACCGGGCTCGTGGGGGGGCTCCTGCTGGTGTGTGGGGTCCCCTTCTCCAGCCCCCACTCCTACAAAATTGGGGGAGGATTCCTGCTGCTCTCAGGTGAGGGGACATGGCTGGGGCAGGGTGCCTTTGGAATGGGGGCAGGTGGGGATGAAGTACTGTCACAGGAGATGGGGCTCTGATGGGAGCAGCAAATGATTTCCCTCTTTCCCACTGGAATTAAACCCCTGGGAACTCTGAACAACCTGGTCCAGTGGAAAGTGTCCCTGTCTGTGGCCTTTATGGTCTTTAAGGCCCCTTCCAACCCAAACCATTCTGTGATTCCATGATTCTGTGCTCAGCCAGGCTTTAGCAAAATAGTCCTTAGTCCTAGCAAGGCTGAGATTTTTGAAAATCACCTTGTTTTTACTATTCCTCTATGCAACCCTTTTATTTCAGTAAAGCCTGCAGGTGTGTTAAGCCCGAGCAGCATCAGCCCCGCTCAGTTCCCCAAAGTCAGGCTTTGCATTTGGGCTGCTCCTGCCTCTGCTGTTAGCTTTGATAGAGCTGGAAACCCACGGAGTGATGAAAGGCAAACCCCATGATCCAAAATGGGAGGGCTGGCTTAGGGAGACCTGAAAAGATGAAACGATGGCACTGCAGGAAAATGAATTAAAAATAGGCATTTATTCATTTTTCCCACTACTGTTACCAATGATTCCACTGAATTATCACTTGGGCTTTTTCCTTTTCTGTATTTGAGAGGAATAACTGGCTTCAATAGTAGAAATACTTGATTTATACCAGTGACTCAAACTCAGAAAAAAGCTCTTTTATGGCTCAAGCAGCCACAGGCTGCAGCTCAGTTGAGCTGTGCCAAGTGAAAAACTTTGTAATGAAATCAGGCCTCTCTCTGAAAAACCACTGCTTAATTGCAGATCTTTCACCAGCTCCTGCTTCCTCATATCTGGCATAAATCACGAGACACTGTCTTTGCTCTCAGTTTATGGTTTAAGTGAGCCCAAATTTGGGGGTCTGAAAACATTAATGAAAATATTGAACAAGAAAGGTCCTGACATTGACCCATGTCCCCAGCTGCCACATCTACACAACTTTTAAATTCCTCCAAAGATGGTTATTCTACCCCTGCCCTGGGCAGCCTGTGACAGAGATGGACAATGCTTTCCATGAAGAAATTCCTGCTGATGTCTAACCTGAACCCATCCTGGCGCAGCTTGAGGCTGTTCCCTCTCATCCTGTCCCTGCTCCCTGGGAGCAGAGCCTGAGCCCTGCCCAGCTGTCCCCTCCTGTCAGGGAGTTGTGCAGAGCCAGAAGGTTCCCCCTGAGCCTCCTTTTCACCAGGCTGAGCCCCTTCCCCAGCTCCCCTCAATGTCCCTCTTGTCATGAGGGTCCCAGAGCTGCCCCCAGCACTGGAGGTGCCCCAGCAGTGCCAGCACAGGGGACAGCACTGCCCTGATCCTGCTGGACACCATTCCTGATCCAAGCCAGGTGCCATTGGCCTCTTGCCCACCTGGGAACCCCTGGGTTCATGTCCAGCTGCTGGCACCAGCACCCCCTGGGCCTTTTCCACAGATTCCCAGCCCCTCTGCCCCAGCCTGGAGCTTTCCATGGGGTTGTTGTGATCCCATAATGGATACAATCCAAGGGCTGTACCCGGGCAGGAAGCTTTCTCTTCCCATCTGTAGTCCAGGCTCCCAGGAGGCAGCAGATGTCCCTGAGGAGTGTCCAGCCTGCACATTGGGCAGAAATATCACAGAAAAGGATGCTGAGTAATACTCAACTGTCTTCATTTTTTTTTTTTTAAATTGTTTTTCCACTTTATTTGACTACTCCTTGATTAAAAGGCTGGGGCTTCAAATGTGACACTTTTTAGAAGAGCTGATTATGCATCACATAAACCTCTTGGCATTAGACAAAGATGCTGCTTGTTAAAATTGAAGTTTTTATTATTGCAGCTGCAATCTGAACAGCAATCATTGTTATTAACAGTCATTCGGGGGAACAAGTTCAGCTGGAAGACACTTCCTACTATATTTTCCATTCAAATGATAACAGAAGGATTCAATGTGTTTTTTAGCAAAGTTTTCTTAGTGTTTCAACTGATCCTTTTATTCGGGGGAGGCTTATCCTGATCTCAGACCTCTGGGTCCTGCTTGGCCCTGGCTTCTGGATGGATTTGAGTTGCATCCCTCCATGGTTATTTTCTCATTATCCCTTCTAAAAATATTTTGCATAATTGCACTAAGCAGTAGGAACAATGGATTTAACACAGCCTTAGGTCCCCAGCCATCCCTTTCCTTCGGGTAGCGGGATGTGCAGGGATGATGCAGGAGAAAGCACCTCTTGTCTTCTAATCATGGCCTGCGGGTCAATATTAATTAACCTCCCTTGCAGAAAGGATATCTCCATGAAGAAGTGTGAAAAAGCTGGCAATCTGCAGAGTGGGAATGTGGTCTGGCAGTTGGAATGGGAGATGGAGCACCAGGACTGTGGGATGTCCCGGCCTTGCAGGGAACCCTTCACCAGCAGCTTTGTTCTGCCCACCAACTCCCTACTTTTGGGAGAAGTCGTGGTTATTCATTGCAAAATGATGTCACTTTTTCCACCAAAAGGCTCTAGAGACACTACTGGTGCAAATGCATTCCCAGACATTTATGGATGACCACTCTGACATGGTCCTGAGGAGGGTTGTGTGTCCATCTGTCTCTGGGGGAATCCATTGCCAAAGGATGAGGATTGTTATGGCTCAACTGGATGCCTTTGGATTTCCCTCTGAGATGCCTTTTATTTACTGAACATTCCAGAGGGCAAATCTGACTGTGCCAGCTCTCATAACCAATGAACTACTCTGGGAGGTGTTTCTGAGAGCCCTTCCAAAGCATTGGAGCCATTTCTCTGGACTTCCTCCACTGGGTGACTCTGGAAAGAGCTGGAGCCCATCTGACATTTGCTGGTGCTGCTTTTGCACATCCACAGCCTCAGCTGAGCAGTTTTCCCTGCCAACTTTCTCCCCAAAGCACCTGGAATACATGAGCCAAGAGACAGTGTGATGCTTTCCTCCCAGCATTTGCCATCTCAGAATAAGCTTCAGCACTCCCAAGGGGTGGCAAATCCTGCCTGGTGCCTGATTGTGCCTTTGTTTCAGTAGTCAGAGGTTGGTTAATTGTCACTACAATGTCACCGAGAGGGCTGGGTGAGCTCTGTGCTTCAGCTTCTGGAAGCTCTTTGAGTTCCTGAGACAACTTTGCTCGTGGTCCTTCATTTTTCCTACCTTGTGCTCCTCCATTTTCTTTTCCTTTGGGCATTTTAGAGACCAAACTTAGAAGCGTAGCACTGGAACAGGTTGCCCAAAGAAGCTATGGATGCCCCATCCCTGGAAGTGTTCCAGGCCAGGTTGGATGGGACTTGGAGCAACCTGGGATGATGGGTCACATCCCTGCCCATAGTGAGACCGACCTGTTCTTCAGCATGACCCAACAGCATGGAAAAAAGGGCAGATTTCCCAGTCCTGTGAGTTAAAGTGCTGGATTGTAGCAACGCGAGTTTCAGGTTTTTATATTTGTATCAGTATTTGTTATAAGTCTGTACTTGGTATGTTCCTTCCACCCCCCCATTCCTACCCCTGTGGTTCTTCCTGATGTAACCCCTTCCATTCCCCATTGGGTCAGTGTTTCCCCGCCCAGCCCCCGAGCTCGGAAAAGGGGACACACCACACCCACTCTCTCTGTCTCTCTCCACTCTCTCACCATGCTTCCCCCATGCTGAGAAGGGGTTCTAGCAAAACCCCTTCCACATGGCTGCACTGTATAGACATCCTTCCAAACCCAAGAGAGAGCACGATTCCTTCATCCAAGCCTGAACCACGCAGCAGCTGCTGAGCTGACGAACCCACACGAGATGTTTCTGTGGTCTGGAGGGATTCACTGCTAGCCGGTAGCAGCCCCCACCATGAAAGAAACTTCAACAAAATGGCGCCACAACGTTCGGCAGATTTCAGCTCAGCAAAGAGCCTCAGAAGAGCAAACATGCCCCAGGGAGGACACGTGAGCTCCAGAGGTGCCCAGCTAAGCATGTGAGCAAGGCAGCCAGCGTGAGCTCTGCTGAAGGCAGGCTCCACGTCACAGGGAACTCTGAAAAACCCCACGGAGGGACTCAGGAGAAACTTCTCTTTGGTTGTTTTGTTGCTGTTGGCCACCATCTCCAGCAGAAGAAAGGGTAGCAGCCCCCACCACGAAAGAAACTTCAACACTGGATTTTTTTCTCAGATTCTGCTTCCCAAATGGAGCCACTCCACTTTGGCAGTCTCAGGCTCCCCACATGGAGTGAAGGCTGACAGTTTTGGAAGGGCAGCTGAAGGTCACCCCTCCATTTTGTCATTATTAACATCCTTAAGAGGCAACCAGTGAGAGAGGAGAATGAGTCAAAGTTCATTATTCTCCTAATTAGCAGATTAGACACAAGTTCAGTAGCTTCCCCAGAATAAGAGTTAAAGATTGAGTTCACTCACCTGTCCCCACAATTACCAGCTATAAAGGTGTCACAAGGAAATAAAGTGAGAGAAAGGAAAAGTTCTACTTCAATTTGCCCACACGAAAGACACAGTTCCACTGGGAGAGGGGGATGGAGCTCCAGGCTCACGGATCTGCACCGCACAAAGGAGACAGATTTAATACCCCACTGCAATTTTCTGGCAATTAGCCCCTCCTCAGAAGATGCTGTTGACCTCATCAGCCTGGAGATGAAGTTTCGCAGTTAATTTTTCCCAGTACCATCCTAATGAACAGAGGCAAAGAGGGAGGAGGCAAGGAAAGGAATCTCTTGGGTAATTTTCTAGTGGAGAAAGCACAGGGATGCTGAGAGGAGCATGGGGATGAGGTTTGATGAGGTCTTCACTTACCCAAACCCAATACACACCCTGTGTCTCAGGTGTGGGTGCCAATGCCAGTGTCATGTTTAGGACAGAAAACTACATTTTTTTCAGTTTTTCATTTTGCTGCCCAAAGCAGGAAGGAATCTGTGTCTCTACATCCAAAGCTGGCAGGAAACAAAGATGATTTTCTGCTGTGTCCAACACTAAAAGCCCCAGAAAGCAGGGGGTAAAATGAAACCTGTTCAACAGATGAAAAATCCCAAATACAACAGCATTTTTGAACAAAAGTGCTGAACACTTTGGTATATATGGGAGTGAAACATCCTGATTTTCTCATGATGAAGAGTCTGCTGATGGCTGTAAGTGTGACAAATTTTAGGCAGGTTCACATACACTTGTGATTGCTCCAAACAAGCATTTCTGGCTGAGCAGATTTCAGTGAGCTGCCCTTCCTGAGCTCCCACTGTCCTTTGGCTGCACCTGCCCTTCTGATTTTTCTCTTCCCACCAAGGACATGGTGTAAATCCCAGGGATTCTTCATCACTCAGCTGTAATTATACCAGGGAAGAAGGCTGCTTGCTTTATATATTCTTGTCGTTTGCCCAGAGTGTGAAAACATTCTTAATTTAGATGCCATAGCCATGCCATCACCTCCAGTACCTGTTTAATAATAAATCCTTCCATGCCAAGACCTGGAGCTTCTCCTGAGGCTGGAGGAGGGACCAATTCCCATTCCTGATCTTCTGAAGAGGTTGGGGATGGTGCCATCCATACATGGGACTTCCCACACCCTCCTCAGAAAGAACTGGAAGGTTTTGTTCTGATTACTTCAAAAAATTAAACTTAGGCCATCTAAATTGTCCTGGGAGAAATCAACACAGAATTCCTGGTTATTTCAAGCAAAATTCCAAAGTACTTTTCCGTACCCATGTTCTCTGTCCCACCGGGGCTGCACTTTCATTTGCGTCTCTTACGGTAGGTATTATAAGTTAATGAAATAGAAATTGATCTTTAAAGGAGCACTTTTCAAGGTTCAGTTGCTATCTAATTAATTTAATTTTAAATTACATCAGTAATAAAGACTTAATTGCCTTCTTATCAATACATTGTATTTTGTAAAGGACATGCAACTATTTGAACACGCCATTGCTTTCTTATAGTAGAATAATTGGTATTTTAAGCATACAACTATCATAGTAAGTGTAAAATATTTATTTGTGCACTTAATTTCAAGTGGTATCAAAACCTCAATGAACATGCAAATGTTCCAGCAGCTGCTGTTTAACTCCTTGCCTGCCTCTCCAGGAAAAACAAGGACTCTTCCACGTCAGGGAGAATAGCTGGAATATCAGTGTGGGGTGATGTAAAGAATATTTGTATGGCTACACCAATTTTTGATTGATAAGATTGCATCATTTTAGGGCATGGGAGGCAGTTTAGTAAATATGACAGCTTAGTGTGGTGAGCTGCATCTTCTATCTCATTCCCAGAGGACTTTGAAGCCTCTTACCTATATGTGAGTCTTATTTTTGTCTCTGAGATGTTTTTATAACCATTATAAACAGAATCACAGTAAAACACAGATGTGTTTCCTCTGAATGAAGATTCAGTAACCTCCCTAAGCAGATAAATCAACATCAAGCTTTACCCCTTTCCTTAGCACAAGAGCTGGATTTTGGAGTGTATAAGCTGCCAGGAAGAATAATTAAATACACCACAACTACCTTTGATTTAAAAATGGCAAGGGGAGAAATTAAATACTGCAGAAGCCACAACACATCCACAGAACTGTGTGGTAACTTGTCAACTAAATTAATTTCGAGCTATTCACTTCAGCCATAAAAATAATATAAGCTGTGATGTATTTCTTTCATATATGTGTGTGTGTGTGTATATCTATATGTTATACAGCACCATTTAAAAATAGAAGCTTCTACCTGTGAAGTAGCAAGATCAGATATTTCTGAACTTCTTTCAGACCTGTCATCACACCGTCACTATTTAGCTTTAATAGATGTTGAGTTTAAAATGCACCATAGAAATATATATTTTTTAATGATACACAGTAAATGAGATTTGAGCCACTCTAATTTTTGTCATCTGCTTCCAGCTTCATGGCATAAGCTGCTTATTATTCTTGTTATTATTCTGGTATTTAGTAGCCCACCTAAGATTAATATTTCATGGCTGTGTGTCTTTCCCACCCTACAACGTGTTGGCTCTGCAGTCTCTGCTGGCTCTGGGGGTGGCAGTGCCAGAATTTTGCCATCAGCAGGATTTATCATGGCGTCTTTGTGTTCCTGGTGGGGATTGGCTATGACACTGCTTGCAAGGGTAGATACAAAAAAGGAAGAAGTTAAGTTTTGGTGTCTCCTCATTAATATCTGAGAAATTAAAAGTGAAAAAGGTGAAACATCCCACTAGAGAGAGGAATGCAGGTCCCTGCTGGGAACATCAGCCCTGCTCCGGTGGTTTCTCCATGGCCTTAATCCTGCTGAAGCAGAGCCTTCAGAAGTGCTGGTGGTCAAAGCACAAGGTGTCAGAGGGCAGGAACTGATCACTGTGGTGTGGGGCTCTCCCATGGCAAGTGGCCTCAGCTTCCACAGGAACCTGCAGAGCAACATCAGGAGCAACAATTTTGCAACACAAAGCTTTGATGCAGAACATGGATGAGAAGCTGTTGTGATCTCTTCTTACCTTTATTCCTCTGTTTCCTGCACAGACAATAACTCAGTTTTGTCTCTCTTCCCAGGAGGTTTGTTTCTCCTGCTCATGTTTCTCTTTGTGATGTGGAAGGAGTTTGCAGCTGACTTTCAGAAGTACATCCTCCTGGAGAGGAGCAAGGAGTGCCTGGATGATGTCCCTGTGCATGTCTACTATGGGTGGTCCTTCATGTTCGCTGCCACTGGGGTGCCCCTGGTGTTACTCTCTGGACTCCTCTTCTTCCTGGTGGGCAGAGACATTATGGATTCCCTGCAGTAAGACAAATATGGAGAAGGCTTTGAGAAAATTGGTGATACTCCTTGTAAAGAAACACACCTGAGTTTTGAGGACTCGATCATTTTTGTAGCTCTAATTGTCAGGATAGGTTACACTCACTCTCATGGGGAGGCAGGGATGGAGCACTGGGCATCCACAGAATCCCAGGATGGTTTGGGTTGGAAGGGAACTTATAACCCATCCTATTCCACCCCCTGCCATGGGCAGGGACACCTTCCCCTATCCCAGGTTGCTCCAAGCCCCATCCA
The DNA here is from genome assembly GCA_024734555.1 of Trochalopteron elliotii. Classification (NCBI taxonomy): domain Eukaryota; kingdom Metazoa; phylum Chordata; class Aves; order Passeriformes; family Leiothrichidae; genus Trochalopteron; species Trochalopteron elliotii. Next base: position 79,711 of record JANPWX010018145.1, on the reverse strand, counting down.
ACCTGGCCTTGGACACTTCCAGGGATCCAGGGCAGCCACAGCTTCTCTGGGTATCCTCTGCCAGGGCCTCCCCACCCTCACAGCCAGGAATTCCTTCCCAATATCCCATCTAACCCTGCCCTCTGGCTGTGGGAAGCCATTGCCCCTTATCCTGTCCCTCCATCCCTTGTCCCAAGTCCCACTCCAGCTCTCCTGGAGCCCCTTCAGGCACTGGAAGGGGCTCTGAAGTCTCCCTGGAGCCTTCTCTTCTCCAGGTGAACATGCCCAGCTCTCCCAGCCGGGCTCCAGAGCAGAGGTGTCTGACCACTGCCCATCCCAATCCAGCCCCAGCTGGACATCCAGCTCCTGCCTTTTTCCACTTTGGAGATATTTCAGCACCTTGCTGGGGTTTGCACCAGTTTTTTCTGCAGCCCAAGGGAAAGCAGCTCTCTGTCAGCAGAGCTCCACATCCATATTCAGCAGAGCTGGAGTTTTACAGCATTCCCAGCATCCTGGTTTCTTGTAAAAGGAAATCGAATCTGGCTGTGATGGTGCAAGCAATGATGTTTATTTCTTAAAAGCAATGAAAGATGATTTTTTTTCTTAGCTGGCTCTAATTGACATCAAAGGTCAACCATTTTAATGGCATGTTGGGAAACATAAGAAACTTTTTTTCTTGCTTAAAAGCCCTGATTCTGAAGATACAAATGTACCTGGACCTAACCTAACTTTCAGTCAGGGAATAAACCAATTTCTGTGGCTTGAAACATAACATGAATTAATTAGTATTTCTTTACAGCAATGCTTTACTCTGCATTTAATATTTTTGCTGGATGCAGTTTTGTGGAGATTCCCAACCCAAAAACTGAAAGGTGATCCCGGTTGAGGGAAAAGGAGGGGGAACAATAGCATGATATTGTGATATCACCTTTGGTTGTGCCTGTGCCTCATCAGTTCTTCAAGTGGCAAATTCTCACTATAAATTTGTTTTGAATAATTTACTCTGAATTGAATATCTGAATTACTCTGAATTGAATATTTTCCCTGGACACAGTTTGGGGAAGTTTCTCAACCCAAAAACTGAATGATGGTGGGAGCTGGAGGAACAGGAGTGGGGACAATAACATTGGTATTTTTTTGGGCTTTGTTTTGGTCGGCCCTGTCAGGCAGCTCAGCTGGGACCTTGTTGTATTCTACAGACACCTCACAAGAGTCAGATTCAAAAAGACAAATTATATAACATTTAAATACATTTAAATTCTTGCAGTTACTCAGGTGATTGGCTAATGTGGCAGTGACCCTATGAAGAGCAATCACCTCCTAATTCTCCACCAAACTATCCGGGTACTGGGGGTGAAATAATTTGTCCTGAATATGCAGAGGTTTGTAAAGACACTTGAGACATGACAAATATTTGATCTTGTTGTGCTTTTTTGGCTGGAGTGTGGTGCTTTGAAGTAGTTTGTTGGGTCCTTGCTTGCTGAGCTCATTTGCATAGATTTAAAATCAAACTTCTCAAAATGCGCCATTCTCGTGGATGTCAGAGTTTGCGTTCAACTCACATCTCCCGAGCTTTATGTCACACTATTGACTCAGTGCAGTTAATTTATAATGGAATGTAAATCTCTGCTAGGAAATGCTGAAGATTGTTGGCAGTGTAAAAATGTTTGTTAATGCTCTTCCTAAAATATTATTCAAGTCTGGTGTTTCTTTCCTTTCGGAACAAGTTCTAATTATTCTTTTACAAGATTCATGGCATACACAGTGAGAAATTGTAATTCCCCCATGTAAAGATTAGTTCTTTCATATGAATAACAGGCTTGGGCTACAGTTCTTAAGCAATATCCACACTGTTTTCCCTTATTAGAAATTTTGTTTGAATAGAATTGGGATGTGCAGGTAAAAATCACAGGTTTTTCCCAGTGAATGGATGATTCATGACATTCCCAAATACACAGAAATGTTAGTGTTTTATTTGGCCATTCTGCACTATTTTTTTTTCCTGATTCTCCTTGGGTTATGCCTGCTCCCCATCAGTTCTTCAAGGGATAATTTCTCACTATAAATTCCCTTTGAATAATTTTTGTCATTTAATTATCTATTCAATGTGGAGATGAACACTTATGGTCACAAAGAATAAAAGTATATAATACAGGAGCAGAAGAGGTCAAGATTTACAGTCACTTGCCTTTCACTGATCCCATAAAACAATCCAAGCATGCAGAAATGATGATCCCATAAGAGACACCAGGGCAGAAGAATGAGAATGCAGCAAGAAATCAATCAGACTTATTGATCTCTGTGAAGCTGAGGATCCCTGAAGTTGTGAATATAGAAGTGAGTTTTATATTATAGAATGAAATATTTATTGACTTTTTCCATCTGTTCTTTAAAAATTTAGTTTAATGTCATCAAGGCATTTATGGAATACATTTAGCTTAATCATGTATTCACGCCTTAGGGAGTAAAGCATCCCTGGAGACTTGATCTTTCTGGATCAGCTCTAGAACAAGCAACAGTTTAAAATTCCATCATTCTTTGGAAAGAAACCACATGGCTTTGAATCATTCTTGAACAGAGGATGTTTTATTTTAAATATCTGGTATTGAGCACATCCAGTTGTTGTCTGGTATTGAGTTTTGGGTAACCTCATCAAATCCCTGGATCTCCCAGGGGTTTGGAAAATCTTTCAATATTAGCTATATATCTAATAATCACAACAATAAGAAAGAATGAGATTGTAGAGTTGCATAATTAAAGCAATTAACTCCTTCATTAAAATTCCATGTTTATTGCCAGCACAAGGCCAAACACATCATTTTGGTGGATTAAAGAGTCCAATTCCTTTGCTCTCAAGTTTCTCGTGGCAAGTATAACTCAAGCAGACAAAATTTGCTGTGAGAGTCATCATTTCTGTAGGAGAAATTTCAAAAAAAGGAACTCGAGCTCGGTGGTAGAGTTGGAAATTACAGAAACCACAGTGGCTTTCATCTGTTGAATGTGAAGTTTGATGAAAGGATATTATAGTGACAAGGACCTAATTCTGATCCGTTTTGTCATTATAAATCATGAGTAATTCCGAAGGCTGCAGCAGACCCTTATCACTGCTAAACATCTGTAAGTCAGATCAGAACTGGGACTAATAAATACATTCAAAATGCATAATTAAAACAGTGATTTCACATCACTCTGATGAATTTTAGTCAAGGATTTCTTCAAGGATGCTTTTCTCACATTAGCATTTGATGTTAGTAAGCAATGAATAATTCCATTTTTTCTTTCCAACATCTGGGACACTTCCTGCTTTATTTGCTACTTACTGAGCACTGCAGGAAATATTAATGAATCCTGGGTGTTGAAACACAGGCCCTGTGGATAGTGCTCAGGAGGCAGCCTTATGTAGGAAAGGTGTCTTGGGATTAAGAGCTTGGTTTTGGTGAAAGATATTGGGAGATCTGCCAAACTTGAGGGAGATACAGGGATTTGGGGAGGTTGCCCAAAAGTCCCTGTAGCAACTTTTCATGCCATGGAGCTCTTCCCTGAGCTCTTCCCTCATACCTAAGAGATAACAATTAATAATAAAAGTCTTTCCCCTTGGCCAGATCAGCTCTTTCTGCAGTGATTCTGAAAGTCAACACCCAAAGATGCTCAGAGGCTGGGAAGGTGCTGGTGCTTGGGTCCACCTCACCCAATGAGGGATCATCCAGGGGACCAGCACACCCTGAGAGCATCACTGCCCTGCCCAGCTGCATCCTCACATCTCCAGAGGCCTGGAGGTTTTTCTCTTTCTTGGGAAATGATGAAGTTCTGTGTTTGGAGAGCTCTGCTGGCCCTTCAGAGCAACCTGTGGAGGAAACCTGAGCTGAGCACCAGGAGAGCTTCCAAAGGAGGAATTAAATGTCCTCCTGTATTAGTGTGATGTGACTTTGACAGTTCAGATTCTGACCAGGAGGGTGAAAACACCCTCTTCCACAGAAAACAGGTAAATTGGAACTTGCCCAACTTCATTCCAGTTGGGTGTGGAACAGCCCCTCTGGGATTTATTACAACGTTTCCACTTTTTCTTTTTTTGTCCAGAAAAATTCATCTTATCTGTCCAGGTCATGTTTTGACCTTGGTCAGACACATTCCTTGGTGGCTCCCATAACAAAATGTGAGTGTGCAGAAGCAGGATCCCCACTGGAGCTGCTCCCCTAAGGTCCCTGCATGATCCAGGCATTGCTGGTGATCCCTTGTTCTCGCAGCGCCCCCAAAACCCAATGGAAAAGTGAAGTGCTGGGGCATTCCATCCCTGTGGAAGATGCCCACGGCCCCTTTGGCTCTGCACCTCCTGAAGTGCCCCTTGTCCCTCATACAGTGCTGGGGAAAGGCTGGGGGGGAAGAGGGCACAGATGTGGTGCAGCAAACGAAGGCACAAACCAAATTAAAATGAATGGGGAGAGGGGAGCGGGCTCCACGCTCAGAGCACAGGGCTGTGCATTATGGCAGGATTAAGCCATATCAGGCAGAGCCCCCTTTACAAGAGTGCACAGCACCTCAATCCCAGAATCAATAAGCTGTACATGCTGCAGCACAAAGAGCTCTTATCTGCAGTACCACTTTGAATTTAGTGAATTTATTTAATCCCTGATGCCTACAGAGCATCAGTCCTGTCTTCTGGGTTAGTTTATTTATTCTGGTGATGTATTTTTAGTCTTTCAAGTCCTTGACATTTGAGAAACAGATTTTTTTCCCCCCTCATTTCCTAAAAATCATCTGAATTGGAAAAAAATTATTTACAGAAATGTATTATTTTCCTAATTCATTCCCCACTTTTCCTTTTGGGAGCCAAGAGAAATACAATATCAATACTAATAACCATAAACAGAATGGATTGGAAAAGGCTTCTTTTCCCCCTGCTTGGCAGAGCCTGTTTCTAAACCAGTGCTGGGCATTCACTGATCTTCTCTCTTCCTTTTCATCTTTCTCTTTTTCCTGCAAGTGTTCTCTCCTCCTCTTAAATTTTTTTTAAAAAAGAAAAAAAATCAGCTATTATTGAGATATAGCCAAAATTCTGTGTTGCATTTAGTTTGGGAATTGTCAGGGCAGGTGATGCTCTTATCTCCTGGAACCTGATATTTCCAGGTGCATCAGATGAACTCTTGGCTCAACCCAAAAGAATCAGTGGGTTAAAAAGTGGGACTACTGTTAAAAAGAAATACCAAAGGAAAAAATAGTCCTGTGGGTACTAAACATTTTGTTATGGAAAAGTAGATCGAAGCTTTATAAACTTCAGGATCTGAAAAGAAGGAAAAAGTCTCACCTGGCCTTGGCTGACTCAAGGATGGCTCCAGGAAATCTGGAAAAATTAAAAATAAAGTAGCATGAAGGGCAATTGTTTGAAAACCAGAGGGTTTATTCTATATTTCTTATCTATTTTTTCCACATATCCATTACCCAATATTTCCTTGTGTTTACATTAAGAGAAGCAACATACACCGAGAAGAAAGAGCCTCTCCTAGAACAGGGACTCTGCAAAAATATATTACATGTTCTCAAAAATAACTCTGTGAAGTCACAGAACATAATTGCTTTTCCATTTCAGATGTAAGAATTTTTTTTTTTGTATTTTCTTCTATTTATATAACAGTCCATGGGAGAAGATGTTCAGCAAACCATCAGTGCTCAAATAACATTGGATGAACTGGCTGATTTAAGATTTTAATATTAATTAAATCTCACTGGTTACAAGCTGGAATAATTGCAGTGCACAGCGAATAAATGTGGCTTGTTCTGAAACAGAGGCATCAACTTTTGGGCATTCCTGCCCCCCAAAAAAGAAGGGAAATGTAACAATTTAAACAAATCAGCCTCAAAATTGGTCCTGCTGGGTGTCGAGGTGGAGATTTTGTATCAGCCTCCCCTGAAATGCAGGCAGAGGTTTTGCCTCTCAAATCACAAGCAAGATCATTACATGAGTTAAATAATTAGCTCCAAAATCCAGCCATTAATCAAATTTATTGCAAGGCTTTTGCATCATGTCCCCAAAATAAGCTCAGGGGGTTTTAGCAGCTGCCCTGTGGGGATGAGCATCCTCAGCCCCTTGCTCCTGGTGTTCCCAGGCTTTTTTGGTGGCATTATTTCCTCTAAAGGGAATTCTGGTGCTGGGAGAGTGAATGAATTCTAAAGGCACAAAAAAAAATATTTTGGTCCCTCTGAAGGTCAGATAATTTCATCTGCATCTTCAGGATGGTGCTGATGAAGGCTGGAAGCATCTTAAGAGATGCTCTCAAGGTGGTTTTTCCTTCAGTTTTGCTCTGCAAGTCAAGATCCTGTCCCTGTTTTCCCACCTGCCTTGTGAAAACCCCATTATCCGAACCCAAACACAGGCACACACACTTCACACATTAAATATCTGTAAAATAACTGGTGTTCTCTGAGGAGAGACTCTTCCTGTGCCACAAACACTTCAAAGCAGAGGTGCCTGCAGTGAGGGCTGAAGCTGAGAGTACAAGTGCCCATTTCAGCTGACATCAGAGGTTTCAGGCTCTTAGGGCATAAAGAATTTTTCACTCTGTTTAAATTAATTTAATTGGAAAAAAAATTGAAGGAGAAATAACTCAAGACATTTTTGAACGTGGGTTTTTTTTTGTGTGCACATGATTTTTTTTTAAGTGGAAAATGCCGTTTTGAGATTAAACGTGCCTTTAAGTAGATATTTTTAAATGAAAATATCTTCAATGTTTGAGGGACTGCAGAGACCTTCTGTTTGCAGCCATCTTAGAGGGGTGTTTTTGTTTTCTCTTGCTTTGCTGTTGCTCAAAGGATGTTCCAGCTCCAGGGCAAGCAGCAGCTCCAGGCTTTCCTTCTGCTGCCCCTTCTAAGAATTAATGCATTGGTTCTGCAGGCAAAAAAAGAGACATTTTTAGTATTCCAGAAGCCAAAAGGCTGTCTGCTGGATGGAGGGATTTGCTGTACATCCCAGGCAGGAGATGAAAATCCAGTTTTATACTGGGAATGCAGCACCCTGTGCCCAGCACCTCCTGCACTCCTGCCCAGGGAAGGGTGACAGAGAGAGGACATTCTGCTTTCATTTTTTTACAGGTTTGTTTTGTTTTTTTTTTTTCCTTCAAATGGAAATGCTGAAAGAGTTGAAATACCTTGGTTTTGATAGTCATGGCATGGCAATTTTCTTAAATTTTTGAATTTATTTTGCTCACTCAGAGGTAACCCCTACACTCTCAATACTTCACCAAACACACCAGGTCTGGGAGCATTTTCTGGTGCTTGCTGTTGTTTTCAGGTTGTTGCAAGAATGAGTGGGGTTTGGATGCTTTGCAGTGGGACAATGATCTCCTTAGGATACATGGCTGCTTGAGGAGCTCAGGCAAGACAGGATTCCCTGGACAAGCCAAAAGTAGCTCTTAAAAGATGGAGATGGTCTATGCCATCTCATTAATTTAAAATAAAAATGTATCTCATATCTATAGCTATATCTATATGCATATATATATATATATATATATATATATATATATATATAAATGTATTGATTTAAATAAAAATATAGTCATTAATACAATAAGGAGAATAATTAAGATATTGTGGGAATGAGTGTGTGAGTGCAAGTACCTCCCTGACCCAGTCCAGGGCTGCATTGCATGATATCCAGCACAGGGAAACAGGCATTTCAGCCCAGCTTTCCTGCTTTTCCTCACCTGCCCAGCACCACATTCGCTGTGATTCCCTGTGCCCTCCTTTTAGGCCCAACCCTTGGTTAGGGAAAATCACTGGAGCATCACGGCCGCATTGATTTAATTGATTGAGAGTGCCGGGCTCTGCCCAGAACCTCAACTCCACTCCCAGGCAATGCTAATCAGAGCAAAAGATAACAGCAGAAGGAATGAAAAGATTTCTTCCCTAGGACTCCAAAGTGCCTTCGGAAAAGAGGAAATTATGACAACGCATTTTCTTTCTGTTGCCCTGGGTTTGCCAGCAGGTGTCCAGCGCAGCCTCTGAAGGTTCCTCTGGATCAGCTCGGCTGCAAGGAGGCTGCTGGAGCTCCAGTAGGAGCAGCCAGGCTGCCATGGGTTTGGGATTTTATCCACCAAATTTTATTATTTTTATCCAGCTCTGCTGTGGAAAATCACAGCTGGGTCTCCAGCCAAGGCAGTGACTGAAATTTGCAGCAAAGACATAAAACCTCATGGTTTAGGGGACTTTGTTCTTTACTTTAACAAAACTTGAGTGTTTCCCAGTGTGTGATGATGACATTATCCATTACAAATGGATATCCAGGATAAATGGACCCATAAAATTAGGGGAAAGCAGGGCTGCTGCAGCAAGCCTTGATAACACTGCAAATAATTCACCCTCTTGCAGCAGCTCCTCAGCCCAGAGCCACCAACCTCCCCAAAGGGTCCCTGTTTCCACCCTATTAACAAGTGAGGCACAGATGGGTTTGGTCTTCTAAAATTAAATCAGAATAAAGAATCTCCTTTTGCTCCCTCCTTGCTGAGGTGTCCTGAAGTGTATTCTGAGTTTGGGCCAAAAATAAATCATTATCTTGGAGCTGCCTAATGCTGCTTCATCTTGGCTTGAGCCAGGAGGGCACGGCCTCAGCTCGACCTTCTACAGTCACTGGTTTGGGGTGAGGAAATACACAAGGAATTTTCAGAGAATACAGAATTCCATACAGTCATGGAATCATTTAGGTTGGGAAAACCCTCTAAGATCATTGTGACCAACCATCCCCCAGCACTGCCAAGGCCACCACTACCCCATGTCCCCAAAAGCCACATCCACATGGATTTTGAACCCCTCCAGGGATGGCGACTCCAGCACTTCCCCAGGCTGTTCCAAAGCTTCTCCCTACATCTTTTAGACAACAACCAAAGCAGAGCTGAGGATGGTCAAGGGCAATTTGGCCATCACTTCTCCATGGGCATGGAAGGGGTGGGGAGCAGCCCTTAGGATGGGGAGTTTGGGAGCAACCTGAGTGGAAACAGATCCTGTGCCTTTCTTTACCTGAATGTGCTTCTGCCCTAAATGAAATGCAGGAGTAAAACTCAGGGCAAAAGCTGAATCACTCTTGCTTAATTTAGCGGTGAAATCACAGGCAAGGCACTACAGCATCTTTTGAAGGGTGCAGTGATTTCTAATTATGGATTATGCAGCTAATCAGTACCAATCAACATTTTATGATCTTGACTTAATATTTAATATAATGTTAATTATAATTGCTTTTGCCACAAACTATGTCAAATCCTAGGTGTGACTGATTTTCCCTCCCAGCATTCCTCATAGTGCTGGGTGGGCTCTTGGGATGGGGGCTGAGCATCCCTTCCCAAAATCCCACCCAGCAGCACAGACCCACCTCCCTGCTCCCCTTCCTGCTCCCTCTGCCTTGAGTTGTAATGCTAATTAAGAGCTGGTGAGTCTCAGCGTTATTAGAATGGAGTTTTTATCTCACACAAGTACCTTCCAGCTACAAACAGGGAAGTTCATTTAATGAAAAATAACTTTAGTGTAAGTTAATGTGAACACAGTTCAATTACTCTGAATTAGGTTTAATTTTTTTTTCCTTTTCTTCTTTCAAAGTCTACCAAGAGGCTGCAGAAAAAAACTCCAAAAACTCAAACTAATATCAGATGATCCAGATGATGCATTCAGGCCATTTCTGTGTATTTAGACAGTGGCCAAAATATCATTACAAACAAGAGCAGAAATGTGTAACAATGACAAAGTCACATTCACAGCACCATTTCTGTGATTGTTTATTGAGCATCCTCAGGGTTTCTGTCCTTAAGTGCCTTTGTGTCTTTTCAAAGTGCTTTTGCCAGCTCTCATCTGATGTCTGTGCATGACAACTCCAAAATCCTCAGCTCTGCTGTGCACAAACCACCGGGGACCATCTTCACAGGCCTGGTGTTTTTTATCTAATTTAAACTTTATTAAAAAAAATAAACCTAAAAAAGTAAAAACAGAGGAAATCCAGAAAGTTTAAGGATGTAATTACCACTCAGGCAATTTTTTAATATCATGAATGCTCTGTGTGAATATCAGCAGGATGCTGCTGGCCCACACACCTCATTTAATTCACCTGCATATTCCCAAAATCCATTTCTAGCTGGGCCTGGGATCTGGTCCACCACCTCGTCTTTTCCTGGGGTCTCCCCTGAGCATGGGCTGGGGTTTCCTCTTGCAATTAATAATTTATCAACTTCTGCTAAAACCCAGGCATGTTTGATGCCATTTTTGGCTTTCACAGCATTCAGTGGAGCTACAGCCCAGTGTCAGAAGCTGGAGCTGCTGGTTTTGCCCCTCCAGCATCAACAGGGGCTGCACAGGGAAAGGAAGGAGTCCTGGGAATTAACAGGAATGGGGACAAAGGGGGACATGAGCACATGAGCTATTTTGGGGCTGCAGCCCCCAAAAATCAGCTGCTGGGATGTTTCATCCAAACCCCCAGAGCCAGCACATCCTGTTGAGGTTCAGCACTGACCAAGAAGCTCTTGGAAGTTTTTGTTGAATCTTTATGGCATAAAAGCCCCTGGAAGAAAATCTGTCTTTGAAAAAATCAAAATATGGAAAACAAGTAACCCCAGGCTGGTTCGTGCAGGGACAGACTCCTCCGGCACCAGCTGCAGCCCAATGGCTCTGGTGGGTGAAATCCTTGCTCTCCATCCCTCCCAAAGTCTTTCACACGAGTTTGACCTCCCTGATTTGGGAAAACAAAGCGTCAGATAGGAGAGAAGGTCCTTAGAGTTAATAACAAAGCCCATTGACTTTCAAATGCAATCTTGTTGGTTTTTTTAATACAAATATGTTGTGTTGCATCTTGTTTCCTTTCTATCAGCACCCATTAACTTCAGGGAATATTACCATAAAGGAAATTAATTCCACCCCCACAAACACATGGAAACTCCTCCCATCAGGGTACTTTAACATCACTTAGGTTCTGATGGGAAGTGATTATCCCACCATAACACTTCTGGTGCCACTACAGCAGGTGAAGTCCTTCCATCCATTAAAGATCCTATAACCTCTTGTTACACGTGAAGTTACATGGGAAGTCCTATTCCCAGGAAAGGTTAATTAAAACTTGCAATTCTGGTATGAGCTGAATGAGGGGGAGTGATGGAATCTTGCATGGGGTCAGATGTGATAAACCCTGTGAAGGTCCGTCACCTCTGAGGGACCAGCCCTCGCAGAGAAATGGCTTAATAATAGCGAGACAACTTCTCTGGACACGCTTTGTAAAACAAAAGGTTTTAATAATTACAAAAATAACAAACATTATCAAACCAAGAAATATAAGTCAAACACAGTGCAGAGAACACTCTTACACTGGCTAAGGCAGTCCAAAAAGCCCTTGAGCTCCTCCGTGCAGTCTTTTTTGTACTTGATGGTCCAGGTGGACTTTTTGGCACCTTGCCCAATGAAATTGGCAACAGGCTTTGAGGTACATTTCTAAAGCCCAATCAGTGCCCTTGTGCTGGCTCTGGGCCAATTACAATGAGAAGGGTATGGAAAATTCTAGTTTAACTTCCTTACATGTTCAAAGGTAAACCGAAACTTTTTTCCTTAAACAGAATCACCTGCTTGGGTGTGGGAGTGCATTACTCCAAGGGAGGTCAGGCAGGAATTTCTCCCATGCACAGCCCCTTACTCTTTACTTTAATAATAATAAAGTTCCCAGAAGGACTCAGAAGCCCAGCCCAACTTCTCCTTTGGCAAAGGGATATTTATCAAAACCCAATCCCTCTGCCTGTACAGCAGAGACTTAAAATATTCTTGTAAAACCCTGTTCAAGACCTGGAGCCCAGCCTCGTGACCTGCTGGGACAGATCAAGGGGATGGCACATTTGTAATGCCTTGGGTAATAATTCCTGAGAATGAGTGGACAATTTAGGGAGAGGGGATCTTTCCTCCCTTGAGGAGTATAACCTAAGAGTACCCAAATCCAGCATTCCCTGCTCATTGAGGGGGGTTGGACTGGATGACCTTCAAAAGGTCCCTTCCAGCTCAAACTATTCCACAATTCTACATTCCCAGAACAAATTTTTAAAGGCAGATGGACTGGTTGTCCCACCACCTACCTTTCCAACCCCATCAAGGGAAGCCCTGCACAGAGAGCTGGAGGAAGGGGCTTTATCTGAGCAGCTCTAAGGGGTTCATCTGTCTGCTGGAATTAGGCAACTAGCAGAGGGCTAATGAACCTCAGAGACAAACAGCTGAGTGTCCCTTCTAACACCTCCTCCCTCAAATAGCTGCTGTGAGGAAGGTGGGTTCTGAGACCACCACCATGTGGGAGCTGTTTCACTGGGAAGGATCACATTTTTTATTTATTTCTGCAGCATGAGAAATGAATGGGAAGGTTATAACCAACTCAGAAATATCTCCACACGCAGCACTTTGTGCATGTATTTAATAGAAAATAGAGGCATTGGAGGAGACCACCAAGCTCAGTTTTTGCCACCTTCCCTGTGTGCTGGTGGTGAGGGAATGTGCAGTGCCTGTGATAAAGGTGGTGGTGGGGTAGAACCATCAGTGCTACCTAAAAGCAAATGAAACTGGCATAAATAATTGTGCTGTAGAAAGCCTTTCTGTTGTACCTTGCCTATCACTGACAATTTACATATCTTAGGAAAACCTTTGTCAGCTTCTGTCATTTCTGCACTATTATGTGCCTTTCTGGATAATTACCAGTTAATGTGAAAAAGCAGATGGAAAAAACCTTGAAATTTCTGATAGAGAATCCTCAAACCTCTCCCCTTATCTGTGCACAGCAGCTTCCTGATTTCAAAAGAAGTTTGAAAATCTTTGTTAAAAATGTCCCTGATTCCCCGTTTGAATGAACCAAATAACATTCAGCTAAAATTATTCAGCTTTTTCCACAATTAAATTCCATTATCGTGAACTGCCAAAGTAAAATGGAAGGTCTCGTTACTAATGTGTCAGTTGTTTGCTTGTATTTTACATGGTGTGTATTGTATAAAGCTGTGTGAAGTAGAAGGAGGAAAAAAATAACTGTAATTTTGCATCAATGCGTGGGGCATTTTTAGACCCTTTATTATGGGAACACAGCAGGGTTGGTGGGTTTTCTCTCTTCTTTATTTCCCCCCTTCTTTTTTTTTTTCTTTTCTTCCTGTTATTTTATTTATTCCTTTTCCTGAAAAACCCACTGAGACTGATTGGATATTTCACCAAACTTAAGGAGCAGTGTCAGGTTGGTTTTTAGCACCAGGAATGATTTTTTTAATGCAGCCCCTGCATACCATGAGAGCTCAGCATTGCACAAGCACACATTTCTCCTGTCCCTCTAATGAAGAGGCAGTGTAGCAGTACACAGGGGAAATAATTTCATTAAAAAAACCAAAACATCTTCACATGCAGGGGAATCGTCCTCATGTTGTCTCAGTTGGTTTTCCCCTTGTTCTTCTGCAAGACTTAAAATTAAGCTGTCCATGAGAAAGGCAGAAAAATTAATCACAGAATCCTAGAGTGAGTTGGGTTGGAAGGAGCTAAAATATCATCTCATTCCAGTCCCTGCCATGGGCAGGGATACCTTCCACTGGATCAGGTAGCTCCAAGCATGATTTGCTCCTGTGAAGGATGGGGTAAAGCAAAAATAACCTCTAAAGTGTAGCGGTTTTACATTTACTTTTGTTTTTGTTTGTTAAATTTAGTGTAGTGGACTTAGTGTTTACTTTCTTTTTCCTTGTGAGATAGGATTAGGAGAAGTTAAGCAGGTTTAAGCTTAAAGATAAACAAAATGATTTATTAACACACACAAAAAAGAGGAAAAAAAGAAAAAAAACAAATGAAACTTCTAAAACAACCCCTTTTTACTACAAAATGTTAACTTTTTCACAAACAATGTAAAGAGGCAAAATTTAGAACTTCAGGTTAGTACTACTTATAAAATAGTCTTTTGTTTTGTTTTTGAGAGAGAGAAGTCTTTCTTGATTTGTTCTGGTAACTTTCTACAAGAGAAACAGTCTGCTTGTGGCTTCTAACTTTCACAAAAGCAGCCTGCCCAGGAACTTCTGCAGTTGTAGACTTTCTATATTACGTATTGTTTTTTATAACTACATATGGGCTGTGGACTTATACACATACTGGGGTGTCACTTTTTAAAGATGCACAACTCTAAAAGCAAAAATTTTTTTAAGGAACAGAGAGATCTTCACTGGTGCAGAGGGATTCTTTTTATCTTTTTCTGTTCAAACATCTTATGGGATCACTAGATCACAGTTTCTAATTCAATGTTCACTTAGTAAATCGCAGATACCTTTGCTTAATATTTATAAATCATCTCCCCAATTTATATTGCTTACAATTTAAAGGAATACTTTAGTATATTCATATTACAGTTTGTTACTACAACTCTGTCTTGGTTTAGGGCAAATTTGGGAGAAAACTTCTGAATAGGGTTTCTCTGGAGAGCAAACTCAAAAAGCCCCTCCTCCCAGCTGGTCTGGGAAAAGAACTTCTTCAGAGAAAAGTGGAAAAAACTATTCATTTAACAAACAAAATGCTCACAAGCATAAAGAAAGAATAATAAGAATAATAATAATATGAAACAATAAAACCTTTCGTCACTCCGAAGAGAGATGGCAAAACTGAGTCTGTGCCAGGAGTTAGCTCAGCTCTCTCAGTCTCTTATCAGTCCCAGTTCCTTCGGTGCTGGAAGGTGCCGAGTCCAGGCCCGGTGGGCCACAGGCACAAGATCTTGGTGCTCCTCTGGGTTTTTTTCAGTCCAGAGCAGATTTAAACAGTCCCAAGAAAAAAGGGAAAAAACAGTACAGGAAAGCTTCTTTGCCTCAGCTAGCTAGACTAACAAAAGGAAAAAAATCCTCTCTCCTTGGACGCTGTCCGTGCATCCAATGAACACACACAGTCCCAAGGACGAGAGAAAGATCCCGAGGAGTGAACACTGTTTTTCAAAACAAACTGCGCGCTTTTTCTTTCCCTGCTCACTCTCAGAACCAGTCTTAAAGGTACAGAACACAGAACAAATGATTGGGGATACAGACATCATAGTCACCCTAGGACAAGCTCATAGGGGATTTTCAGCTTAGGACTAAGGCAACTTGTCATCCTTTTTACTTAAGGGATTACTCTCTTTTTACTGACTTTGATATCTTTATATTGTCTTTTTACATATCTTAAATTTGGCCTTTTTTCTCTCTTTGAGAAGGGTTAGAGTTTTAAAAATGTCTCAATCTGTGTCAGGAAAGAGTGAACATTCTTGCCTGGGCCTGCAGATGGTTACTGTGATATCTGCCAGGCGGCAGCCTCTAGGATTTTCAAAAGCTGCAGGAATGGGGGAAGAGAGCTCAGGCCGAGAGATCTTGGAGCAGCCTGGCTGGTGGATGCCTCCTGCCCCCACCCCTTGGTCTCATCTAGGGTGGCCCTGTGGACCCAATATTTTCTGAGCCTGAGCTCTTCCCAAGGGAAACTTTTCAACAGTTTTCTTTTTCCCAAAACAACCTTGTGTAAACAATATTCCTTTCCCATAACAACAGGTGTTGTTTGCTATTTCTGTTACTTAGCCAATGGGAGAAGTGTCAGCCCTATGGACCAATAATGTGTCTTTTTAGCAAAGCATGTTATAAAAGGGCTAAATGAATTGTAAATAAAGCCTTCTGATTTCTACTGCCTTCTGACTGGAGTCAAGCATCTTTATTTCGTGTCCCATTGCGACATGGCCCAGCTCGGAGCTGCTATCAGAGGCTGCAGGCTCCCCTCTCTCACTGCTATGGCCTTGCCCCCTCCGCTGCGGCCCCGGGCACGGGGCCAGCACTGCTGAGCTGCAGCCTCCCCTTTCCCCCACTGGCAGCCGGGGGGAAAAGAGGGCTCAGCCAGCCTGGGCTGCTCCCCCACTAGCAGCGGCTCCCGGAGGCCCGGCCGCCCAGGGGACAGTGGGGCCTGGGCCAGGCCCCCCTGCTGCCCACAATGTTACCAGGTGGCCCACCAAAAGGAAGAGAAACTCTTCGGGCTTCCCAGGCTGATTTTATACTTGTGTGACCCAGAGGTGTATACCTATATTTAATTGGCCAATCTGGCCATCCATCTTGAAAGTCAGTCACTAATTGGTTTTTTACTATCCGTGCTAAACCAACACATAAAGCCAAGGAGCAGCTGAGCCTGCTGTGTTGCCCAGCTATGAACTCCACAAGGAAGTTATTTCTGTGAGCTTCCAGTCAAAAAAAGAGAGAAACTTTCTGAACGCTGATGATAGGGATTTATGGGGGAATTTTCTGTACAAAATGCTTATAACAGGTTTAATTTTGCTTTGCAAAGCCAAGCCTCATTCAAGGTCTGTAGGTAACATCCCCCTGCAGATGTGCTCTGCAATCACAGAATCATCATTAAAGTTCAATAAGACCCTTAAAATCCTCAATTCTACTCAGCAGGATTTTTCCAAGCACTGAAGGCTTCAGGCCCTTTGGGCAAATGCACCTTTGCTGAGCCATCCCTGCCCTGGAGCTCAAACCCAGCTGGAGGATGAGGCGGCTTGGGAGTGGGCAGAGGAGAGCAAGAAGTCAACCTGGCACTGCAAGGGCACTGGGCAGGGTAAGAGAAGTGAGACAGTGAGGAGCCATAAGGACAGTCTGTTCCTCCTGGGACACCTCCTCTCCCAGGAGAACCAGGAACACCCATGAGCAGCTCCCTGCAGCACAGGAAGGTTTGCAGTCACACCAATCCCACTGCAGAGGGGTTCCTCCTTTGCTTTAATGAATAGAAAAACACTCAAATACCCTCATGTAAACTCCTTTTCCCTTCAGCTACTTAAACAAAACCAACAAAAGCTCACTCCATATTGGGTGATCTGTTCCGAAAACAGAGATTTACCAGCGAATACCTTGTGGTTCCTCACTGGAGTCTGAGATCTGCTCAGTTGAAGCTGTGAGTGTCTATGTTACAAAAAAAGAATTCCTTTAGATATAGAGAGAATGAAAGCAAGGTTGTGTTGGTGAGGATCACCGTGATGGGGGCTGAAGGATCTCAGTATCAGGATGTTGTATCAGAGCTCCACACACTGAAGCTGCTTTGCTTCGTGGTTGCCCCACTGGTTTGTGCTGATGGTGCTTCTCTTCCTTGCTGGCATTTAACATCCATATCCCCAGAGAATGACATTTCAGAGCCTGATTAAAATCATTGTCTTTCATGGCAGAGAAAGTTTGTTCTTCAAAGTAAAGAAGATTAAAAAAAATAAAAATAAAAAATGCTGTTGCAAACAGTGCTGAAAACCAGATGAATAAAAACAGCCAAACAAGGGTTTAATTCCATTATTTTCAATTAGCTCTTTAATTTAAGTCATTTGCACTTATTGCTTGTTTTACATCTCTTATTGTCCAGCATTTTATTTCACACATCTAACAGTATTAAATCAAACTGTTTTCTAGTCTTTGCCTTATTTTGAAGCCTCTTGAAAGTCGAAGGCAGAATTAAAAAAACAGATATAAAAAATGAACTTTCATCTCTCTGCAGGTTATTTGTTATCAGACCTTTCTCATCAAGGGCTCGTTTCATATGTGTTTGGGATCTGGGAATTACTGAAAATGCCAATCCATCTTGTGAAAAATATTGCCCAGGCTTCAGTGTTTTGAAACTTCAGCATCATGTGTGAATTCATTAGCAGCAGTGGAGACTTGGTGCTCTTGGTTGTAGATACTCACACGTAGTAATGGCTCACTAAGTCTACACAGGATCCTACTTCATGTTGCAAACTCCTGTTTATTGATCCTTGGTTCTGAATGGCTGGTGGTTTTAAAAATAAATTATAAAACAATTTATTATTAAAGTGACAGTGTTGCTTCCCTGTTGCAAATTAACAAATCTCAATGTGTATTTTGGAGAAGCCCATCACAATCTCACAGCTGAGTTACTTTCTCATCTCAACTTGCTGGTAATCAGCAAATTCTGCCCAGGATGAGCTTGGTAAATATCCAGGTCAGCATCTCAACAGCTTCTTAAAAAAATAAGTAGATAGGTCTGATGCCAGTTACCACTTAGACCTTTTATTTCCTTCAGATCCTCTTTTGCCATGATTTTTTGCTGTCTTTCCCCATATATCCTACTCATTTTCCTTTATTATTTCATGTCTACATGAAAATACACATTTTGGAGGTTGTAGAAAGGAAGTTCCTTCTAAAGAAGTGAATGTAGGAGAGGTAAGACAAGCTGAGAATTTCCTGAATAAAAGTGTATGAAATTCAGTTATAAAGGTCCCTTTTCCAGAAACCTCTTCTTACCTTTTCTGTCCATTCCATTACACCAAGAGAAAGCCTCAGCAGCCAAATCAGGTCACATGCTGATTGTCCTACACCGCATTCCAAGGCATTTGCACTACTATTAGGACTGATTTTGAAAACATCAAATAATCTGTATGGAGAACACTGATGGAAGAGCTGCACCTGCAGAAGCTGTTCCACCTTTTATACCATCAAATTTTACTAAAATGCCCACAAAAATATTTAAATACTTCAAGTTTTCACCATGTTGACACAACCATAGTAGAAGGTAGAATGAGGAAAGCTGGTTATGAACTTCCCCTGGACAAGCATAGCTGATTGCTGGGTGGAAAATGTCAATTCCTCTTCCTTGGCAAATCAACATTGGGATTCACGTCTTGCAAATAAGAAAGTTTCCAGTGGGGTGTTAAAATTTTCCAGGTTTAAAAATTGCATCATGGAGTCAATTCTCTGTCACAAGATGGAGGCCCATCCCCTCTGGGCTCAAAGGCAGGGTGGGGCTGGAGAAGGTCAGGCATGAACTCTTTGATGGAGACATCCAAAAATTTGAGGTTAAGCTCCCTGGGATCAGGCAGAGGAGGTGCTTTTCTCCTCGTGTGTGTCTCTCAGGAGGAGCTGTCCCACGTGGTGGGTAGACATCCCCGAATAAAGGAGAAACCTTTCAAAGCAGAGCCATCTTTATCTCAAAGGCAGCATTCTCTCTTTGATCTCCCTATGAATCAAGCTGTCTTTGTGCTCCTCAACTCCTTAAATAGCACCTTTCTCCAAATAGGAAAAGCCTGAACAAATGTAAGGCTTGGGTGTTTTAAGAATCACTTTTCCCTTCCAAGAGCAAAATTGGGTGTTTCACATGGTGGGAAGGAACTCTCACATGCCCACCTCCAGACCTTGTAATTCTCCCAGATCCTGCAACTGAATTTTTGCAGGTGTTTTTTCCCATGATGGGAGGAACTGAACCCATCAGAGGATGGGGAGACTTCTCATGCTCTTGCAGTGGATTTGCCAAAGTTAATTCCACTGCGAGCAACACATTGACATCACCTTCTTCCAAGACATCCCCGGTCCTTCTGTTTCATTACTATTCCATCCATAAAAGGGCCCTGATTAAAAACATGGCCTGTTGTTTGATGAACTAGGAATCCATACATCCTGTAATTTTCCTTCCTTCATCCGCTTTCCCTGAGATTCTCTGACATATTCAGTAAAGTCTCTTTTATTGAACATCTGTTTGGTGCACAGCCAGCTTATCCAAACTCTGCAGAAAAGCACCTTTACTCCAAAATAAATGAAAACAATGTATGTGCCTCTGGCCAATAGATCATTGGATGGGAGTCTTGAATGTACATTTGTGGATATTTGATGGGAAGTTTATCATTTAAATGATGAAAATACAGTACTTCAACATATGGATCATTCTGAGCTACTCTCTTTCCAGTTGAAGAATCATTGTGCATTTAGAGGAATAAGACAAAATTAAGAATTTAAACTGGTCTGCTTGTAAAAGCTATTACCAAAGAGTGGAAATGCAAAAGCAAATGCAGGGGTGCAGTCTGACACTGAGATATACGTGGATTAAACTGGTTTAGTTTTAGGTGGTGCAAACAAAGAGCAAAACATAATATATTAGCAAAGAGGGAATTAAAAAGTGAATTAAAGACTTAAAATATAAATTATAGCACATAAAACTGCTCTGCAAGGATGTTAGTGACCAAATAAAGCTGGGAAGTCAACATTTTTGTCTTCTCTGCTGTTTTATCCTGATTAACAAGATGGGTCCAGTGTGGTGGTCTGCAGTAGACCTTTCATACAGATCTGAAATTATTTTTTCCCCTTTTCATACAATATCTATGATAATTTCCGTAATAAGAAATGTTATCTGCCCTGGAGAGTTGTGCTAGCAGGGGAGTCCTTCCCCAGCTCTCAAAATCATATCCTACTTCATGAGGCAATTGAGCAGCAGAAAACCCTTAACACAATTATCAGGAAATAAAATCAAGAATGTTGAACTCCAAATTATCCTTGGAGTAATCAAGGCATTCAAGATGATGCTGCAGTATGATTTCTAGTTATTAAGACACCTTTTGGTATTTGACAGGGTGAAAAAGATCTCCACATCTGGCCAGTTCATGCCACTGTGCATTGTGACCTGGACACACCAAACCCATACTACAAAATGAGTCTTAAAGCAGACAACTAAAATTCCCCCGAGACTACAATATATTTTCTTGCCTGAATTTTCTGCTGCCCACACTGTACAGACATTGAATCCAGACTGAAACTGTTCAATAAAACATATTTTCTTTTCAGAATAAGTTTGCCAACGTTTCTGACAAAAAAATTTGAGATTTCTGAACTACATTTTGCAGCTACTTTTAAACAAGAAATTATCACCTTGTGTTCAATTAGTGAACTTAGTCCATTTAAGAAGCAAGACCATGTGTTGTAAAGTATAAATATATACTTATATATAAAAGTGTAAGTTCAACTGCTGCCATGGAAAGAGAGGTCACAGTACAACAGGCTCAGAAAATCACACAGTAATGGATCTGCTAATAACAAAAATCAGAAATAGAAGTGAAAAATAGACTGTGATACAGCCTTACACATTTCCAGAATGGAATGAGACACGTGAAGATGTATCAAGTCTCTGAGGGTGTCCTGCACTTTCAGGATGGCTTAATAATAGCGAGACTGATCTTCAGGTGTGTTTTGTAAAAGTAAAAGGTTTAATAAATGAAAAATAATAAATGTTACAGAAACAAAAGAAAAAGCCGAGCACAGGTGTCTGAGAAGCCTCTGACACCTGGCTAAGGCACCCTAAAAAGCCTCTGAGTTCCTTTGTGCTGTTTCTTTAGTACTTGATAGTTTAGGTGGGCTGTTTGGCACTCTGCCCAATGAAATTGGCAACAGGCTTTGAGGTACACTTCTGTCCTAAGGTGACGTTATGATGCTTGTATCCCCAATTGTCTATTCTGTGTTTGCTGTATGTTGTGTTTTGTGCCTTTAAGATTGGATCTGAGAGCAAAGCAGGGAAAGAAGAAGCGCGCAGTTTGTTTTGAGAAAACAGCGTTCACTCCTACACATTCTTTTCTCCGGACTCTGTTGTGTTCGTCGAAGGTACAGACAGTGGTCGGAGAGAGAATTTTTTTTGCTTTTAGTTAGTTTAGCTAGCTGAGGCAAAGAAGCTTCCTGGACTGTTTTTTTTGTTTGTTTGTTTTTTCTTGGGACTGTTTAAATCTGCTCTGGTCTGAAAAAACCCAGAGAAACACTGGAATTTTGCACCTGCGGCCCACCGGGGCCTGGACCTCGGCATTTTCCAGCGCCGAAGGAACTGGGACTGATAAGAGACTGAGAAAGCTGAGCTAACTCACGGCAAGGACTTCTCTCAGTTTTACCATCTCTCTTCAGAGTGGTGAGAGGTTTTATTGTTTCATATTATTCATTCCTTATGCTTGTGGGCATTTTATTTGTTAAATAAATAGTTTTTTCCACTTTTCTCTGAGGAAGTTCTTTTCCCAGACCGGCTGGGGGGAGGGGCCGTTTGGGTTTGCTCTCCAGAGGAACCCCATTCTGAGGTTTCCTCCCAAATTTGCCCTAAACCAGGACAACTTCCAAAGTCCAATCAATGCCTCTCTGCTGGCACTGAGACAATGCAAATGAAAAGGGCACAGAACTTTCTAGTTTGGTTTCCTTATATGTTTAGGTAAGCTGAAACTTTTTCCCTTATATAGAAACACCTGCTCGGTGTAGGAAATGCATTCCTACAAGACTGTATTGCATTTGTCTACTTAATGTGCAAAAATGTATAAAAGACAGTATGTCAAGTAAGATTTTTGCTATTTTCATACACCTACTTCAGCCCAGTTCCCCCTCTCCATGGATTGTTCAGCCCAGCAGGATGGGGTGCCCATGGCTGTGGGAAGATGAGCTGGGAAGGCCCAGCACTTCCATCCAGGTGGAGATTTCAATGACTCTCATCGTTTTTTTTTGCAGTAAAACAGGAGTTTTTACTGCCAAAGCAGTACAATGTCAGGCCACATTTAATTAATATTTCACTGCAGATTTGTGCTTGGCCCTGGGACCATGGAAAGCTGCCTCTCTGGCAGGGCTTTTCTATGGGGTTTGTTGTCAGAGGCACAGAAAACTACTACCAGTCTTTTAAAGAAGACCTTGCCTGAGAGTCTGTAATCACTTGCCAGACCAATCTCACCTCTGAGGGGCAGACACTTAACAATCTATTATGTCCTAATTAAGTTTGGCCATGTTTACACTGCTTGATGATGATGCATAAAGATTAATTTACCTTTCCAGCCCTGCTGCCAGAACGTGGTGCCACAGAACCCAATTAAAAATGGAAATAGCAGTGAAGTCTCCAATTATTTTATATCATCTTAAGTCTACCAGAATTCATCATTTTATGTGCTGTTACTTTAATTTATTGGTTTATCATCTATTGAGGTAGTAGCAGTAATCACAAGTCATTCTATATATGTTTTAAATATGATGGTATCCTTTCCTATTGAGAAACAAGCCTCCAGAACACCTTATTTAGTTTGTCAATTTAAGGAGGCCAAAGAAAGCCACTTAATTGCTTTTGAATAAAAAATCTTACAGACCCACAACTAAAATTGGGTTCCTCTGACTGTCATTGGAGTTTAGAATTAAACAAGCCTGAGCTCTTCAGTGTGACCCTGATGAAATTAAGTGCAATCAGGATGAAGGCAGAACCACGATTATACAGGTTGAGCTTTACACTTTGATTTTCTTGAACTATTGATTAGGGATGTGAATATGAATTAAAGATCTTGGCTCTGTGTGCCAGTTTCAGGGCACATGAAGAACGAGACAGAGGCAGCAGGTCAAGGGAAAGCTTCTCTTTTTTTCTTTAAATTATCTGACTCCATTACTTATATACATTTTTACAGAGGTCAAGAGATTGGCTACACAGGTCGCCACCTCTTTGACCTGGATGGTGAACATCACCGTCCATCACATTTCTCCACTCAGAGGAGAAAAATGTAAACAAAAGATAATTTCTAAAAATATACATTGTTTTCTTGAAGCTGCGTGAGAACAGCACTGCAAGATTTCAAACACTTGCATTTTCAAGAGAAACTGAGGGCAACAGCTCTGTTTCAGCAGAAGACTGAAATTTGCAATGAGATCTTGAGCACACTCATTTTCTCTTCACTTTGACAGTTCTGGAGTTTGCAAGTCATGCATTGGGTCACTTGTTCACCCAGGAGCTGTGGCCAAAAAATGTGATGGTCACATCATGCTGCCAGGAGCTCCTGATGGAAGATGTGCTGTTCCGGAGGAATCTTTCAGCCTGGAGCACAAACATTGCATCTTGCTGCAATGACACAGCTGGGAAGATGTTATTTGTGTTTGAGTTTTCTGAATAGTGAAAGAAACTTCTCATGGCAGAGGCTGTCCCTTCCTCTCATGGGGTCTGGAGCTCTTTTTGTTTGTGGTCTGGGACATCCCCTCAAGGTCTGGTAGGGCTTAGCTTGAAAGCCCTGGAAGCCAGGGAAAGATGGAGGCTGAGGACCTTTTTCACCATTCCAACAGGAGAAGGATTTTCTCCCTTATATTCAGTTGCCTAAAGTTGCCTGAAGCACCTTCAAAATTCCTTGGGATAAAGAGGCACTGCCAAGTCCAGTACCACAGTCCTGTCACCTAAGTGATAGTGATGAACATTCCCAGGAGTCATGGTCACCAAAGCTGTGCCAAACCTTCAGAGGGATTAAATCAAAGACAAGAATCCTTGGGAAAAAAGAGCATAATTAGCTCATAAATTTTATTTCTCGGTGGTTATTCCCTTCCACTCTCATCCTCCATGTGACAGCCCATGTGCTTCCTCCTCCTGTGACTTCCTACACATCATTCATGGGTTGCTTTACTTATTTTTACTGAGTTGCCCCCCTTTTTTAGCCCGGCGATGCCAGCAGATTTCAGAGCAGGTCAGGTTATTTAACAAGCAAACATCCTAACAAACAGCCCGTGTTTCCACAAATCCTTGCTAGTTTATGGGGTCATGGGCAGCAGTACATGGCCAATAAACCTTTTGACCATTTGTCACAGGTTTTATGAGCTGGTGCTTGGCTGGCTCAGATGCACCTTCCCAGGACCAATGACTCTGGAGAGCCACAGGCATCATTTATCCCAACATGGGCAGCACCCAGCACCTCACTACAAGCTGGAAACCATGGGAGGCACCTCTTTTTACCCAATCCTTGCTTTTTTTCCCCAATAAGGCCAAGTCTTGGCTGCCCATTGAGTGTGAGAAGGCACCAAGAGCTTGGGGGCCACAGGATGGAAACCTGCCCGATCCCAAGCTCCTGTAGCACCACTGGGTAAATATTGGTGGGATCATCCCAGCCCATATCTGTTTGCACCCTCCTACAAGGGGTGGGCTCATGGTGCCACATTCCTGCCCAGCAATTACAACTGGGATCTGTCACTAGATAATGGGTGGGGCAATGGAGGAAGTATGAAATACTATCCGTGCAATGCACAGTGGGAAATAAATCCAAGGTGAAATAGTAAATCTCCAAGGAGTTACAGAAATCCAGATAGACACCCTGGTGGAGGTGCATTTATTGTGAAGCGCTACAAGGCTTTTCTCTTATCTCTAATTTTATAGATCTGTGCAGCTGCAGCAGTCCTTGGATAGGGCACATATTTGAAAATACTATTAATTTCACCTCCTATTTATTTCAGATTCATTGGCACTCTCTGTCTTTACTATCTCCTGGTATTTTATGCCTCAGTACTTGGAGAAAAAATGCTTTGTTTGCATTAGATGTAATATGAAAACTCTCTCTGACATTTAAACTTCAGTATCAGTTTGCCTACAGTGTTAATATCACTGAAACTGCTTATATGGATTAAATTGCCTACAGTATACAATGTCAAAATATGAACACAGCACATTTACTGATTTAAGCCCTTGAAAGAATTATTACCATTAAAATATTTAAGGTCACCTTTACAAATGCAATAAATCAGGAGGATGTCAAACAGAGAGCATTTAAAGCTCCCAGTCTGGAGTAGCCCAGTGGGAAAATGCTGGTTGATTCATTGTCATATGCAGACAGGGGTTTGGGTTTTGTCACACCCTTTTGGGGGACAGCCTTGGGGCTCACACCTTTTTGGGGTACAGCCTGGGGGCTCACATCCCTCTGGGTGTGAAGGACCAAGGGGGCATAGGTGTTCTCACCAAAATTCTGCTGCTGTTGCACCAACTCCCGGCCTGGTTCCACCAGCTCCGAAGGTCTCACAGGAGGAAAGAGCAGCAAAATCTCATTTCTGTCATTAAAGCCAGACAGCAGCTCGTGTGCCCTCGGGAGGCAGAACTGATGAGTAAGAAGATGCCATTTTCATGCAGTCACTTTTCTGCACAGAACAGCCTATTCATGCTACGGGTCCAGTTCTGCAAAAACCCTTATTGAGGTCAACACAATTTACTGATAATTGAAGTCAGAGGAAAGTTTTGCTTCAGTGGGAACTGGCAAATAAAGCCTATCAGACAATTCTTTAAAAAAAAAAAATCATCCTTCATTATGCTTTCATCTTAAATATTAGGATTCAGCAAATTTCCTGAGAACAACCACTGTGTAAAACTTTAATCTTTTGAGAATGGATTGGGACTGTAATTGCAAAACCCATCCTCCTCCTGTACTGCATTTCCTCTCTCCAAATGACAGCATTTACTAGCAAGTTATAAATGGGGGATAAATTTGCATGTGGTTATTACTCATACTTTCATTTGTTTCCAGGTGATTGTTTTTAATGTTTAGCACAAACCCCTTATCTACAGTGGCCCATCAATTTACAGCATGAGGAGACAGACTAATGTTCATCACCATAGCCTGGAAAAAGTGAAAGAGGATGGATAAAATCCTACTGAAGTGGGATGGTTTTCCCAAAGGGTCTTTCAGAGAAAGATGAGATTTTTGTGCTGGTGATGAGAAGACACTTGATTTAGTAAAATGCTCTTAAATGAAGGTAAACTGGTACTTCCTTCCAAACTTGGGGCTTTTTAAAAGCACATAATTTGTTTTCTGCATCTTCAAAGAGGCTGATTTGGGGAGCACTGAGCCCATCCTTGCACAGCGATTGAAGAGACAGGGTCCCCATGGTTTGCATCATGAAGCCGATTTTATTGAACACACTGTTGGTTTATATACCTTTCAAGCATAACAACAATATCTGTCTCTTAGTAACATTGCTTAACTATGGGCTAGTACAGACTTGTACAGGCCTGTACTGTCTTGCATACATATATACACCCTGATCTCTTCCTTCTTCAGGGTCTTGCCTTGACTTGCCAGGGCTTGTAGCCCTCTAGCACGTCTACTTCTGTAATGAGTTCAGCAGTACTTTGAGTCCTGCTTCTAAGCTGTATTCCTACATTAAGATCTTTTTTGTGGACTTATCGATCAGTCTCCAAACACATCGTAAAACACATGGCAAACAAATCATCATAAGCAACTGTGGTAGATGTAGTAAATGAATTCGTGTATAAAAATATTGTATGTTATAACCTTGGAATTGTCTTGTAAGTTCTGATTCCCAAAAACTGCAAAAGGCATCTCCAAATATCGAGGCCTGTTTTGCAACTGTGAAATAGCAGGGCGAAATCAGAATTTGCAACAGAAAGGACAAGGCTGAGCAGCAGATGGCTCATCCATCAGGGATGGACTCCCCACTTCACAGTCAATCAGCGCCTGATACCAATCTAGGTGGAGGAACCCGGAGATTGAACCGATCACCATCCCAATGCCTGGTTCCAGGAACCCCTTTCAGACCTTGCACACTGCCGGGAAAATCTTTCAAAACCAAACCACGAAAGAAAGAAACACATGAATATGCAGACTGGACCAGGACACACAATGGACTCGCCTCCAGGCAGAAAAACTGTATAAATTCTGGACTCCCAAGACCAGCATCTGTGGACAAGGTGGAACAGCACCGTTGTTGCTGTTCCTCTGTTCACCCAGCATTCGATCGATGTTGTTCAATTTTATTGTGGCTGTCTCAGATTGATTTTGGAAATTGCAAAATAAAATCTTTGATATCAGATTGGCTGAAAATCATTTATAACAGCAACAATACAGCTGAAACATACATTCCTGTTTTAACTAAATGCTTAAGCCAGCCAGTAAGCCCCCATCTCCCAGTCACGTGTCCAAGCCAATCACTGTCATCTACAACCCTTAGTTTGGTAACACTTTCTCAGAGGGCTTGTATGCTAGCATGAATAGATTCAGAGTGGTCAGACAGGTTTATGCAACACAGTCCTTTAAAGTCTTCACAGCTATGTCTTAGTAGTCCTGCTTTTGTTCTTGTCTTGGTCATGAGGGCTGATTGACAATTTGGTAATTTTTCTTTTCCTTGGGTGTCGTTGTCTTGAAGGCAATTAATGTTTGTTCAGATGAGCAGGTCAAAAATAAATCAAATAATATATGCAATTAATAATATATTGTAGTGGTTTGAAAGCAAAACGAGTGAGAGGCTCCAAGTCAGAAATACAATTTAATAAGAAGAAAAAAAAAGTAAAATAAAATAGAATAAATGCAATAATACAAAAGACCACTGACAGAGTCAGAATACAACCTGAGCAGGGTGATGGAAGCAGTCCAAATGAGGGAGTCTTCCTGAAGCAGTGATCCCGTAGAAAGGTCTGGTAGCTCTGGTCCGCTGGGAATCCAGTGGGCAAGGGCTGCTTGTACTATCCCAAATCCCAGATTATATCCAGGTGAGAATGTTTGGCTCCTCCCTCTGGGCGGAGCATCTCACAATGGGATGATGAGTCATACAGGGGGTCCTTGATGGCCCATTAAAGAGAGATAACTCCCGGAGGGAGTTATCTATGAGTCATGCAGCAGACATTTGATGGGCCATTAACAGAAGACACATTAACAGAAGAGGGAGGGGGACTTGGGAGAACACTGCTTCAGCAATTGGATTCAACAGTTCATGAAGATGGTGATAGAATACTTTGTGCATATCTTATACTACAACCCAGGACATATATAAAAAACATCATGGTGATTAAAAACAATGAATTATTAGTTCCTTAAATACTATACTATTACCCAGAGTCTACAATAGCTAGTATGTTTCATTTTAGAGTGAGGGCTTGGAAAACCATTCTTAGGTAGAGGTATCAAGTTAACTTCAAAAGGAGGTTTAGCTATTATGGGTCTAAATTTGGCAAGTCAAAATGACATAAGTACAGATTTGGTGCAGAAAACACTTGGGTTTATTGACATACTTTTTGACCAGCTAAGGCTAGGACTTGGTCATGGCCCAGGCCTTAACTGGAAGAGTTTCTCTAATACATTCTAAAAGCCTTTTAGTAATAGTAGTTAGGAAAGTTTCTTAAAATAATACATGTCTTATTGATAGCTATAGAACAGTATGTGAAGGTTTGTAAAGCAGTTGGCTTTGTCATTTATCTTTAGCTAAGTAGTAATAAAGCAAAAAAGGGCATTAAACAGCTTACAAATAATAATAATTATAATATAAAAATGTTACTCATTCTTCAGTGCTATATATAAAAAATAAAACAGTAAAAATTATTCTTATGTCTATAACAAAATAGTTATATCTCATAATTTAAATAAGCAAATTTTAACAAAAATTCATTCAGGCTTTATGTCATTCATTTGTATAGCAAAAGAATTGTATCTTATAATTTAAACAAGTATATTTCAACAAAACTTAAAATCAACTTTACTAAAACTTAACTTCACTAAAACATAACAGAAAATATGCTTAAAAAATTTAAAGTTAACATTATTAAGACTAAACAAAAATTAATCTTAACAAAAATTAACTTATTTAGACTCTATCATTACAAAAAAGTTACTAAAAATTTGTTATACAACAGTTAAACATCAAGGTAAAAACATGCAGGTAAACAATTGTACTGAAATAGCAGCAACATAAATTTATCAGAGGAATTAAACTGCTGCAGCTTTTTAAGGTTGCCTATACAACAGATTTGAGTTTGGCCTAATAAAAATAATGAGATATAAATATTGAAGGCTAAACCAATAAGAATTTAGTTATATATTAGTGCCATAAGTTTTACACAAGTAACTTGGTTAGGTTAGTGGATTTGTAAAACTGGTGTTTGCATATAAACAGTTACAAAGTTAGGAGTTCAAGTTATTTTTAAAAATAAGCTATTTATTATATTTGTGGTCTATCAATATATTTAAACTGTTTTAATATCAAGTCTTATTTTAATTTAAATGTGGCAAGGAAAAATAATTAAATTAAATCACTAAATAGCTATACCAAAAATTTCACTATAAAATTACCTTGTTAAAACTATGGAATAAAAAGCAAACAACTGGTAAAGCTGACAGTAGAGTTTCATGTACTAATTATAGCTAAGTCTGAAATAACTACTACAAATAAGGTTCAAAGTTTGTCTTGAATGTGAGCAAAAGAATGTTAAATTTATGACTTAGCCAATTACTCCCAGTGAATCATTGCAGTCTTGCTATGTTACCAATATGTAGGAAAACACCACAGCCACACAAACACCTTTGAATTTTTCCAATGACAATCCTGTTACAAACCATAAATCACAGGTTAAATTTTAACAGTTTCAATTGGTCTGTAGTGTCAATTGGTATTTTCTTGTGCTATAGCTTCAGCATCCCATAGGAGCAGCAGTAGCAGTCACAGCCGCGGCTCCTGGAAGGTACCATGTGGGGGGCAAAGATCTGGGGTTTTTTTCAGGGTCGACAGGTCCAGGGTCAAAGGGGTACTCTCCGTCACCATCATTTGGGCAGTAGCCAGCAGCGAATGTCCCTAGGGATTGCGAGGGGCCCCTCTCCCTCTCACTCATAAGAGGGGGGGCTGTGGGCTGTGTAGAGAGGGATGCAGTCTTTCCCAATCGTAAAGAACTCTGAGGTTCCGTCACAAAGGGAAGGCAGGAGGCATCCTTTTTATCTTTAGCATGGGAGTTTTCTTGGGCTTTCAGGACATCAAAAATCACCCACCAGGAGGGGAGCATTTCTGCAACCGTTTTGTTTCCCTTTGTTGCACAATCCCACAGTTTTACTCTCACTTTGTCCCACAAATCTTTTGTAAAGATTGTGGATTTGGTAACTCCCAGTAGCTTAACTGCTGTCTATCTTAATAGAGCTTCCAAGTCATGTGAAGGCAAGGATTTGCCATGCTGTTGTAACAGCTTGGTCATAAGTTCAAAAATGTCTCTTTTCTGGGCAGACATCCCCTGCCCCATCGTCCCCTGCAGCTCACCTCCTTTCCAGAGGGATTTAGTTGTTGCTGGCTAGCTTCCCCCTTCCTTTCAGGGGCACTTAGTCCTGCAGGGCTCGCTGACAGCTGCTCAGCTAGGCGGACATTGCTAACCTCACAGAGGAAGCCAATTGTATGGAGATTGAAGAGACAGGGTCCCCACGGTTTGCATCATGAAGCCAATTTTATTAAACATATTACTGGTTTATATACTTTTCAAGCATAACCATATCTATGTCTCTTAGTAACATTGCTTAACTATGGGCTAGTACAGACTTGTGCAGGCCTGTACTGTCTTGCACACAAACATACATACACCTTGATCTCTTCCTTCTTCAGGGTCTTGCCTTGACTTGCCAGGGCTTGTAGCCCTCTAGCACATCTACTTCTGTAATGAGTTCAGCAGTACTTTGAGTCCTGCTTCCAAGCTGTATTCCTATACATCCTGTTCCCACTCCCTGTTCCCAGAAACTCCGACTGCACCCAGGGCAACCAAGCAACAACACTTGTGCCTTTCTTTCCAGTTTTCTCACAGAAAGAGCCTGAATTTCCTAAAAAAACACTACTAACACTAAAGAAATACTGCTGTCACGGGCCAAGAACAAGCATCTCCCAAGCCTGAGCAGATGCTTTGCCGCAGGAGGAGAAACGGAGCCTGACCCTGGACTTTGGACTGCTCTATCCATGAGATTTAACAGTTAGATAACACATTTGATAATTGAGTGTGTTAATATTTTGCAAGAAAGACTGACAAGCAGATTGTTGTCAAATCAAGGCTCCGTCACGCTGCAGATATTGAAGTTGGCAGAGCCCAATAATTTATGGCTTTCTCCTTCAGCTTCTCATAATTTACTTCCCAGCCACTGAAGGGAAACCTTCAGCCAAAAAAAAGTGATGGACTCATCATGCAGACATGACACTCCTGAAACCTCAAATTGCTATTTTATACACATGGTGCAAAGAGGAATAATCAATGGGAACTGGAAACTCCTCATTTACAGGAATCCTGGAAAAGCTGCACCAGACCTTTCTGTTCTCTCACTTTTCTGGGACTTGCTGGTATATTCCAAATGATTTCCATTTAGTATTTTCCTCTACCCAGTGACCTAATAATAGTAAAACCAGTCACTCTAAGGTATTAGTTTATATTGGTACAGGGTCTTAGGCACAAGTGGGTGATATTTTGCTAAAAACAAGACCCAAAGTCACTCCAACTCAGCCCAAATCCTGCTGACTGTGTGATCTCACCAAATGGAACAACCCAGCTGCTCATTTTTAAGCTCAGGTTTATGTTTGTTACTAAAGTTATGCCTTGACAAAGTTTTTGTGAGTTTCTCATTGCACATCATGACCCCTGAATGGTCTCCATCAGCCATATATACATGGCAGTAATTTCCTTTCCAGTGCCATAATACACACCTGCAATCACGGGAACACAAAGTTTAAAACTTCCTCCATTCCTTCCAGAGAAAATAGAAAATCAAGAATTGTTTGTATAAATAAAACCACAGAGGTTTCCAGATATAAAATGGGATTACTGGGACATAATAACAGTTACTGAAAACAGGACAGGACTGGGGGCTGATGTTTACCAACTGAGTAAAGTCAATTTTTGAAGGCATTATATGCACACATTTTTAGAATCTGTGTGCCCAAATTCATCACTATTGTCTGCAGATTTATCTGAGTAGAAACCTACCTCAGACTCCAAAGTGAAACTTGGTGTTGTCACTGGGAAGGAATCGAGGCTGGTGCAAAGGCAGCCAAGCTCTTCCCAAAGCCTCTGTCAGCTGCTTGGAGAGAGGCTCAGGCAGCACCGCCACGGGGAAGGGTGGGGGAACTTGCTGAAACTCCAGAAACACATCCAGTGCCTACAGAAAAATACCACTGAGTGTATTTTCCTAAGAAAGGAAGTCCAGGGAGAGGCAGAAAAATTTGCTTCAGCAGGGTAATAAAGAACGGAATAAAAGCTTGGCTTTGCTCGCTGAGACAACGAGTTTGTACACCCATAAATGTGCATGGATGTGAATAAACCTCTGGATTCAGGAGGGCTACAGCACATCTCAATAACCTCAGGCTGAGGTACCTGGCTGAGCTTTAATGTGTATTTAGGTTTGTTTATGTTGCTTGGGGCTTGTGCCAAGATATTTGTATTTGTGCTCTTTAGAAACTTGTTGAAATGGGGTCTTTTACAAGTTTGCCATATTTTAGTGATGCGGTTCACTCATTGGATCTGTGGTAAAACTATCACTCTTTTCTTGGGCGTTTTCACCCCTAGTAAAGGTGCTGTGGGATAAAAAGCACAGCTCATGTCACAGAAGAGAAAAAACATTCTTATGGTCCAAACACATAAGGCAGCAGAAAAAAATAAAGCAAAAGCCACTTTTCTGAAAATGCAGAATCACTCCCAGTCTGACCTCACAACCTTGTACCCACTGTATGTTGTAAAAACAAAAGGAGTAGTTTGGAAATAACACAAACACACCTGGAAATAACAGATATTTAACCCCTATTTCACCAGGCAGATTTCATTTTACTACATTGGTCCACACCAACAGCCAAACTGAATCTAGCCAACTCAAATTTATAACAATGCACATTTAAAACATATTTTTAGCCATCATAGAATGGCTCTGCACAACCCTCAACATCACACCATGTTAATAAACACTACCCTTTATTTTTGCAGTGTTTCAAATGGAATAAAATATACTTCTTTTTTTTTTAAGTGTTCAGAGATCAACTGAGGTGAACTTGCTTGAAAAACATGGTAAGCTTCAAATCAAATACCACAGTTCTAAGAAATCCATCAACCGTTCACACCTAATCCTCAGCCTTCCACGCTTCACCCTATAATGCATATTGTTGTCAATTTTTGTCTTATTTACCCCCTGCTAATAGCTGGGCTCAATTCCAAGAAATTTAAGACAATTGTGGAGAGATGCAGTTCTAACATTCTTCAAGTTGACAACCAGTAGTTCTGAGCATTTAATTCCCGAGATGGAAGAATCTCCAAATCCTGCTTTTATTACAGCCTACCCTGTGCCTCATGCTACAGCCCGTAACACCATTCTAGGCCTTGAAAAGCACGTTCTCTAAAAGCATGGTACCCCTGAGAGGATTGAGTCAGACAATGAAACTCATTTCAAGAATAGCCTTATCAATACCTGAGCTAGAGAACATAACATTGAGTATGTGTACCATATCCCCTACCATGCACCAGCTGCTGGGAAAGTGGAAAGATTCAATGAACTGTTAAAAACCACCTTGAGAGCATTAGGTGGGAGATCTTTCAAGAACTGAGAGCAGCATCTGGCAAAAGCCACCTGGTTAGTTAACACCCGAGGTTCCACCAACAGAGCAGGCCCTGCCCAGTCTGAGCTCCTGCATACAGTAGATAAAGTCCCTGTAGTACATGCAAAAGGTTTGTTAGAGAGACAGTTTAGATCAAATCCACCTCAAGTACAGACAAACCCATCCGTGGGATTGTCTTTGCTCAAGAACCAGGTTGTACATAGTGGATAATACAGAAAGATAGAACAACACGATGTGTACCTCAGAGAGATCTGGTTGTTGGATGAAAACCATGTGTACATATCACTTTTTGTTAAATGTCACTGCCATTGTCTGTATATAGCTGTATATTGTTTTTATATAGATATATGCATGCATAATGTGTGTTTGTAGAGTTAAAATTCAATTAGTTTTAATAAGT
Organism: Trochalopteron elliotii; assembly: GCA_024734555.1. Lineage (NCBI taxonomy): Eukaryota > Metazoa > Chordata > Aves > Passeriformes > Leiothrichidae > Trochalopteron > Trochalopteron elliotii. Next base: position 45,487 of record JANPWX010018145.1, on the reverse strand, counting down.
TGACAATATGGTGATAAGGGGTGAAATGTCCTAGGGTAATTATGATGCCTGTATCCCCAAATTGTCTGTTCTGTGTTCTGTACCTTTAAAACTGGTTCTGAGAGTGAGCAGGGAAAGAAGAAGCGCGCAGTTTGTTTTGAGAAACAAACTCACTCCTCTGAATCTGCTCTCGTCCTTGGGACTGTGTGGTTTCTTTTTTTTTCCTTCGTCAAATGCACGGAAGGCAGACAGAAAGAGGTTTTTTTTCCCCTTTGTTAGTCTAGCTAGCTGAGGCAAAGAAGCTTTCCTAGACTGTTTTTTTTTTACTATTTTATTTTTCTTTGAAACTGTTTAAATCTGCTCTGGACTGAAAAACCCAGAAGAACACCGAAATCTTGCACCCGTGGCCCACCGGGCCGGGACTCTGCATCTTCCAGCACTGAAGGAACTGATAAACAGACTCCTAGCACAAACTCTCAGTTTTGCCATCTCTCTTCGGAGCAGCAAAAGATTTTATTGTTTCATATTATTATTATTATTATTATTATTATTATTATTATTCATTCTTTATGCTTGTGAGCATTTTGTTTGTTAAATAAATAAGGTTTTTTTCCACTCTTCTTTGAGAAAATTCTTTCCCCGAACCTGCTGGGGGAAAGAGCTATTTAGATTTGCTTTTCAGAAGAACCCCATTCAGAAATTTCCTCCCAAATTTGCCCTAAACCAAGACAGTAATTCACCCAGGAAAACACATCAGAGCCAAACTGTCTGTGCAGCCTGAGTAAAAATGTTATTGTTTGATCCAAGTTGTATCTTTCTTGGAAGATTTGTAGGGATCGATCCTGGCTGACTGGGGTATTTTAATAGGAAGCTGAGCACTGAAATCGTGATGAATTACCATTGTATTGTAACCATCAGCATCTGTCCTCAGCACAGCTGAGGTAAAGGTTCATCCCTTTAACCTCGTTAAAGTTTAAGCAGCTCTGCCAAATTCCACCAGACTTGGCATGTGTGACATGACTAATGACTCCTCTAAACTTGGAGTTAAAAGCTTCCAGTGGGAAACGCTCCATCTTTATGTATTTGCCCCCGAGCAGCGGCGCAGGGAGAAGTAAACAAACAAACAAACAAACAAATAAACAAACAACATTATTCCGTTTGCTCAGGCTGGATATTTAAGCAGCTAAACACAACTCTGAAAGTTGTACAGTGTTTCTGCCTGGATTTGATAAGGGGTTTATGCTTAAAGCAGAAAACATGAAGGGTCAAGGACCTCCCTCCTCCCTTTAAGGAGAACACCAATGAACAGCCCTGAAACATGTTTTTGGATCCTCAGGGCTGAGGTGCAAAAACACATCCTGGGGTTGAGCTTCAGCCAGTGGGGATCAGGTGGGTTTGCCTGAACCTCACATGGTCCTTCTACTCATCTTGCTTCTCTCCTGATCTGTCTAGTCCTCATGTAGCTCTTGAGCCACCTATTCTGGTTCAATGTGATTTAAATGGAATTATTAATCTTTCTTCCTCAGGCTGATTAGTTATGAGTACCTAAACATTGTGGAAAATACCACCACACTGTCTGTGAAAACGCCATCACACTATCTGCCTTTTCATTCTTTAGCCTGTTTTTAAGCAATACTGACTTTACATACACTTGCAAATCTCCCTGTGTTTACACCTCCAAGCTATGCTGAAGTCCCAGATTTTTTTTCCCTCTGTGATAAGACTAAAACACGCCCTTCTCTGTTCATCCATCAGCAAATCATCAGCATTTTGTGTCTCCACAGGACCCTTCTGGACCCCCAGATGCCACTCAGGCCCATTTGCTGCTCACAGCCAGAGCAGGTTGCTGAGGTCCAGTCAAGCTCTGAATTTTTCTGCCTCACCCAGTTCAGTGTTGGGATGCCAATAGTTTCAAGAAACCTATTTTCTCCATTCATCCAAATAACCCTACACATGTAGGAAGAGTGACTGGATTCTTCTTCAAATCCAGCTGCAAAATTTTCCTTCCTTAGCACGGCCACAGAATGATTTGATGTGGGTCAAATTTATGATGTGTAGGCAATTAATATTTCGCTTGGTATTTTCTCGTACAATGCTAATTACATCCCAGTATTTTATCCTGGATTGGAGTTTGCTGTTACGAAGCACAGATCCATCCCAGGCCACAGCTAAAGCATCCACGGGTGGCCACACAGAAGAATAATTAATCACCCCATTTTGCAAGTGAGTCATTAACTGCTGACACAGGTTTTCTGGGACACTCCATATCAGCAGCTGGAGACTTTGACTAGCATTTTCCTTATTTCAATATCGTGAGCTGTATTAATTTTGTGTGCTTTGCTCCTTGCACAATTCATTATCTAGAGAGATTGGACAGGGTTTTTTCCTGTGTTTATGCAGGTCCACCCTTGTCTGGAACATCTGTGCAGTGCTGTTGTCATGTTTGCCAACACAGAGTTTTAGTGTCTCCTGGAGGAGCCCCAAACTCCAGCTTCCATTCCTATCCTGCTGTAAAAATAAACTATTTGGAAAATTTACCTAAATTAGGTAAAGATTCTCCAATGAAATATTCAGGAGCCTACAAATTGCTTTGCTTTTACTGGAAACAAATGTTTTGCTTTGCCTTATAATGAAATTAAACCTTTGGCCTGGGGGAGAAGAAAATCAGGATAAATCCTTTCTAGAGCAGAATATGCCCCATTGTGTTTATCCATGAGAAACTTGACCTTTGCAGGAGACCTTGTCTTCAACAGCTCCTGACTCCTGCTGACTGCACAGCTTGGAAAAGGGTGTACAGAAAATTAATATATCATTGAAAAGCTGCCAGCTGGATGCCTTGCCCACCTCTGAGAATCCCTTCCTTTGATGAAAAATAAATATTTACAGTTAAATAAAACCTTGAATGGTTTTGGAATAATTCTTTCAAACAGCAGTGCTACTGTACAGCGTGAAGAGACTCAAAAACCCCAGGTGGTTAATTTTTTAACTTCAAAGTTTGATGGATACACTCTAAATCCAAGATAAAGTACATTTAGGCCAAAAGGTTTGAAAGGTGATCTCTGATCTTAGTGTTGTTCTCCATCATCAGTTCATAGAAATGCTTGGCAAGGTGTTCAGTATCTGTGGGTCTGTTCCTTTCCAGGTAACTTTATGGAGCTGATCCAGTTTCCTGTAAAATCATCAGGGAATTGGGCACCGCCTTTACTGCAAATTTTGAGAGAGAAAGAGCTGAAAGTTTCAACTGGCGCAAATCAGCGCTGTTCTGTTAAAGTCAGCATTTGGAGTCTGTTCATGGCTATTTGGGATATATCAAATAAATCCTTCATTTCCTTGAGAAATGACAAGGCTTCAGAACTAAAAGAAAATAAACCTGATTTCTGCTGAAAACCAGCATTTGCCAAAATAATTTCTCAAATCCAGTACTGCAAGGTGCAAAGACATTTAAGTACCATCAATTATGCCTTGACTTATACCATGGAAAATATCAGCCATCCAATTGATATTCATATCTCAATTTAACAAAATACACTGTTGAAAGAGTGGTTAAAATTGCCCTTCAGCTCTAGGTATGATGGCACAAAAATCAAGATTAACTTCTCTATAAACATCTCATTTAAGATCTTAAACCCCTCAAAAAACCTGACAATAACGAATAGTTTTTGGTGTCTTTCAGTAGCTCACAAGACAAAAGAGCCAATACAACATGTCCCTAGCTCACTGTGCTGAGTGAACGAGCAGGACATCCCTTGGCATTGGTGACAAACAGTGTAAAAGACTTTCTGCCACCACAGTGAGATGACTCAAGGAATCAGGTGCCCCATAAGAACTGCCATATCTAATATTTGCCCCCAAATCAGCTGTATCAGGAGTATATTTTTATGGATCTTGCTGACCACAGCATGTTTGTGGTGGTTGGGCATTTGTTCCCAGCAAAAAACCCTTTGGTTCTACCAGGTCTTGATTAAAATTAAGACAGTTTTTCTCTCTCAGAACATAATTGGTAAAATTGGAAATATTTCTTTCGGTAATAGCCAGGCTGCCGCTCCTTATCTCAGGGTAGTGTAGTCTCCTAGCAGAATCATCATTAAATAAAGCTTGGAGATGAACCATGAGGAAAAGGTCAAATTTCAGTTCCTGGAGATTTGGAGGACTTACCAATTTCTTACTCTTGGGTTAAGTGGTGGAGATTTTATAGAGGTGGTTTTTGAACAGCATTTATGGATCTCTGGAAGGTCATCAGACTCACAGCTTGGTGGGTATATGGATTGTGAATTAATTGCCAGTTTGAAGAATTTATAGAGCTCCTGCCCAAGAAGAGAACCAGGCTGTGGGAATGATGGGTATTTATGGCTGTAGGGATCTCCAGCAGAACTGGATTTACCAGGAATGCTGACCAAAGGGATGAGGTCCTGGTTTGGGTCTCTCTCCACTCCCAACATCAGGGAATTTGTGCCTCTCTGGAGGCCATCACCCTAAACACAGTGTCCATCTTCCTGGTGATACCACCCAGATGTAGTTCTTATTACCATGGAATATCTCCTTATTTAATGACATTTGTTAAACACTTTCCATGGAATGTGAAAACAACACCGTCAACACTTGATCTGGGATGAGGACAGCACAGCAATCTTGGATCAGCTTTGATGTTCCACTTGCGTACCCGTGGCAGGGGACAATGTGGGTGGGCATGGCTTTGTCCTCACCCTCATGCTTGTCACACCTCGGTGCCACCCTCAGGCTGCACAAGGGACAGGGATCAACTCACCACCACCACCACCTGGCAGCAGAATAACAAATATTAAGTGGTTTCAACTGGTATTTTTCAGCTGAAGGATTGAAAGGAGAGCGCTGACCATCGACTTGTTATGTCAACATGTCATGACAGCAGTGTCTGTCCAGGACAGAGCCCTGCAGGTGACAAATGGCTTCCCTGGTAAACACCAGCTGAGAATCTCTTCTACAATGCTCACAGTTTAGGTTTCTTTACATCCATCCTTACGTGCTGGCAGTTTAAGCCCTCAGGGTTTTGCTGTAGTTTTTTTTCTCCTCAGGTTCAAGCAACCAGATTAAACACATGTAAACTAATTTAAAATTCCCATTAAGGTTAGTACATATTGCATTGTATATATGCATGTACACTGTATAATATAAATGTGTGTGCACTGGAGACAAAAGCCACTTGCAAAATCAGCATGGAGTTCAATGGTCTCTTGCACACAAAAAAAGAAATTTCCCGAAACAACACATCTGAAATACCCTTATAGATGTTTCTCTGCATTACCAAAAAAACCCCGTCCCCTGAGCTAAAATGAAAATTGATTTTGAAAAAAATAAAGCTGAAGGATATGAGTGGATCATTATAATTGGATCAACATGCTCCAAAAGCTTCAGGCTACTTCAACTTAATTTCTTAGCTGACAGCTTTCTTTTGGAATTCTTCAAACCAAACACAAATGGTTTGATTGCAATATGTGAAACATTTGACCATCATATCCTTGACAGTCAATCTGCTGCAGGGGAGATTTGATAACTGTTGTCAAATTCATAACAGCCAGTCTAATCCAGAAAATCAACAAAAAACCACAGGAGCTGCTTCCACTAAACCAGAGATGATATTAATGCAAAATGACACCATTTACAGGGAAAATATAGGAAAAGGCTGTATTGGGTCTTTTCCAAATAACCACATGAATTGATCTTACTGGTTCTTAACTGGTAAATACAAATTAGAGTTGTTTAAAATCCACTTGGTTTTCCATTCAAGTGTTATGTGAGAAATGAAAGCAGCAAGATCAAGTCCCTCAAACTGAGCCTGTGCTAATTTATGGACAGCATTGTCTGGGGAGATTAGAGCTGAATTGTTCCTCCCCAAAAAAAAGAAGTGTTGCAGGGTAGATGTCAGGGCAATTGGCAAATTTCCACATCTTCCAGCATTAAATGGATGAAAAAGAAATGGGAAAACCACCATAAAAAGAAAAAAAGGTAATAGAATAAGATCTAATGGTACCTTCTCTGTTTATTTCTATGCCAGGCAGAAGTGAAAACTCCAGCACTAATTGGCAGAAAAGAACTGAAGGATATCATGGATTAACTAATTACTGGATGTCAATATTGTATTAAACATCATGTCAGAGGAGTTTTAATAAGTACATGCTTTCTAAAGTTGAAGCTGCAAGATCTTTATCAAAATTTTATGGAAGATTTAATTCACAGTCCTGGATTTTTGGGAGAAAATATCCTTGATTCTCACTGTAGCTATGCAGGGTTAGGGAGGATGAAGAGTCAGGAGCTCATCTTCAGCAAGTAAAGATTAATTTTAACAGCAAATCCCTTTTTCCTGACAGATCTCAAGCTCTCAGTCTCCGTCAGAGCCAGTTTTAGGGAGGTGATAACTGTCAAACAAATCCCTCTCTGCAGGGAGGTTTCTAACACCTGACTTTCCCAACACCACCAAGATGTGGGTTTGATCCCATTCTCCAGGACAGTGATTGAGCTTCCAAGCCTTGCCCTTGCACTTTGCTCCTTTTCTCTTTTCCATTCCCACAATAAACACATTTACTTCAGAGTTTTCCTTTGCACAATTATCCCTCAGCAGTGGTTTGGGGCTTTTTTCCCATTCTTTTATCTGTTTCTGTCTTGGAAAACTCAGGAAGCAAAAGGGATAAAGTTTAACAACTGTTCACAGTTCAGTGTTCTGCAAAATTAGAGAAACATTTGGAAGTTGTTTTTGCTTCAGGATGACTTTTAACTGACTAAATGATCTCATCTGCAGAGCTGGGCAGGCTCGTGGAGGATGGAGAGCAAGAGTTGCTCCCTCCTACCTGAAATGCACCACAAATCACATTCCAAGAGCTTTTCTAGCTCCCTAAATCCTCTGGATTCTTTTCTACCATTTAGGAACAGCCTTCATTAAACAGCTATAAAGGTAAATTAAGAGAAAGCAATAACATCTGGTTAGAGTCAAGAAAAAAAATCAATTGCTCAGCATGAACAACTAAGTAATAGCAAAATATTCCAGATGCTTCCAAAAGAGGAGTTTTAGCATAAAAAACTTTGCTCATGGGAAAAGAGCTGTTATGTGAGCTGGAATTTGGACAACTGGGATTAATAAATCTGCATTCTTTAATTCCTTCTCTAGCTCTAACAGCCAAGAATTTTCATTTCTAGTAGGAAAGTGCTATGATGCAACATTACCCCGTTTGTTTCTCCTCGTCCCATTTTTTGGGATGTCACCTGTGAGGAAAGGAAGTTTTTCCTGTTAGAGTTGTACAGGTGTTGGGCAGACCCAGCAGGACAAACTTGCAGAGGAGCCGGCATCATGTCCGGACTCTGACAGATGGAAGTTTGGGAATAACAAATGTAAATATAACTAAATTGTGACATTCTTTGGGAATTTCAGCCAAGAATATCACCCAGGATAAAGGATGGTAAGAAAAAACTGTTTTTGTTGAGAAAGATGCCTATAATTTTTTTTAGAAAGTAGTATTTATATACTATTTATGTATATAAATATATATAAAATATTTGCATTTTTTTTCTTCAAGTAGCATTTAAAAGCAGAAAAATTTGGACTGGAATATTAAGCATTTGGGGATGTGTTTATGACACTGCTGTTTTTGATACGATAATACCAAGTAATAATTTTATTTAGGGAGTAAAAATATTTGTGGGAGGAGCCACATTTTTTTCTTATACCACTGAGCCAGGAGGAGATCCAAGTCTAGTATTTTCATAGTCCATCTTCATCTGGTCTCCTGGATATATTTTTCCTCTTTTCCAATACTCCTGTTAGCAAGACAACCTTCCCTCTCTGTCGGATTCCCTCACTCTTTGCTCAAGTTACCATGGAATCAAAACAGAACTTACAGGCTTGTCTGCACGTGTTGGAAATTGATTTGATGGCCATTGCAGGAGACATGTTTTCAGGTGGAATAACTTGGGAATTCTGCCTGGATGCATAGAGACAACAGAATTACTCTGCTGCACCAGTTATTCTTCCCAGATGGCACTGGAAAGGACGCTGGGGTATTTCTGCTGGGGAAAGGAACTTTCTTCCTAAGCAAATGTGATGGCTATGTGAAAAACCACAATTTGGGCCATGTGCAGCACACATTGTCCCAGCACCTGGAAGCTGTTAGCGCTCAGGAGCACGGTGTGGATGGAGACTCCAGGGAGCAGCTGCAGCACGGCTGGGATTGCCCACGGAAGGTGGATCTGTTTCCTGATAAACAGAGAGCACCAAAGGCTACCTGGAGGAAACCTCAAATTCAGGAGGGCAAATGAAAAGCAGAGATGGTTTTCCCCTGGAAAACTTCCTGAGGGAAAGTGTTGCAATGCATGATTGATGCTTTCAGAGTTTTATATGTATTTTATTTATTTTGTGTTGGTATGTTCCTTCCAAAGTCCCTTCAGCCATTCCCAAACCCCCATGGTATCTCCCAGAGGGGAGCCCCTTGTCAATCACCCTGGTAACTTGAGGGGAGATCATCTCCCATTCGACCAGGTGCCCAACACCTGCCCCTTCAATTGTTCTGTTAAGTGCCCCTGTCCTGGAACACTCAACCCCTTTCCATCCATTGGCCCGAATTCTCCAGCTGCCCCAGGCTGTGTCCTGGGGTACAAAAGAGAGAAAGACAGGCCAGGCCGTGCCTTTTGCACGTGGAGCTGCACCAAATAAATACCTTCCAAACCCACGGCAGAAGCCCGCTCTTCATTTCCAAGCCTTAACCACGCTCAGCCAGCTGATCTGAGGAACCCACACAGACTGTCTCGGTCAGTCTGGGGTTTACTGCTTAGCCGGTAAAGCAGCCCCCAAGGAGAAACCAACCGCAGGAAAGCGCTGTTGCTGGGTGAGCTTGACCTTTGGAACAACAGAAATGGTGCATTTGGGTGGGTTCAGCCTTTGCAGGCTTGGGCTGTAGATGAAGCAGTTCATTTGCATTTCAAAGCTGGCCTATATTCTGCTGATTGAGAGTAAATAATGCACCATAAATATATATTCCCTGCTCCGAGGTAGCAGCACATCACAGCAAGAGAGCTTTTCTGTGATGGCTTTGTTATAAATGATCAACTAGCCAATTGGACAGAAAAATAATAAGTTTTATTTTTCCATTTTAAATCTA
>JANPWX010018145.1:0-26422 GCA_024734555.1 Trochalopteron elliotii | reverse complement strand
TTGCTATAACTTCCTTCTATGTTTTAATTGCACGAATTTATAATCACATCTATTACAGCTTCAACTGCTCCAAGTGGTTTTCCCTTGGTTTGTCAGAAGACATCCCCGTGTCCAGCCAGATGTGAGAGCACCTGTCTGGAGCAGCCAGATGTGTCAGGTGGCATCAGGGACAGCTGCTGGGCACCACCAACACCTGCATGCAGGAAGAACCTAAAATTATTAAGGTTGAAAATACCTCCAAAGTAATCAAATCCAGCCTTCAATGAATCCCACCATGGCCACTAAACAGAAAGTTGTGCCACATGAAGTGTCCACTCATTTTTTGAGCACCTCCAGGGACAGGGACTCCACTACTGCCCTGGATAGCCCCTTCCAATGCCTGACCATTCTTTCAGTGAAGAAACTTTTCCTAATATCCAACCTGAACTCCCCTGGCTGTTTTTCCTTGTCCTTTGTTGTCCCTTGTTCCCTGGGAGCAGAGCCTGATGCCCACATGGCTGCATCCTCCTGTCAGGAGTTGTGAAGAGTGAGAAAGTTCCCCTTGAGCCTCCTTTGCTCCAGAGCAAACACTTCCAGCTCCCTCAGCTGCTCCTCATAGGACTGATGTTCCAGACCCTTTGCCAGCTTCATTCCCATTTCTCAACACAAGATTCTCAATTCCTCAAAGCCCAGCTTAAGACTGTTCTCTCAACAATGGCATAGATGGATGATTATTTATCCAGAACAATTTATCACTTGCATTCTGATGAAAATTTTTAATGAATTTGATTATAAACTCTGCTATGAAATTAATGACGCTAAATCCCAGATATTAAATATGGACCTCGAGAATCCATGATTAAAAAGCTGAGATCTCTTTATTTTTGAGGCCTAACAAAGATACACAGTTATCTATATTTCTCCCAGCTTCAAATAGTTCTCCTCCTACTCAAAATGTAAAATTGATTTGTTGCATTGAGAAATAAACAACAAAAAATGATGCTTATCTTAGTTCAGTGATATGGCCATGATAAAAATTAATTGGTCACCAAAAATTAGTATTCAAAACATGGAACACTCAGTATGAAAAAGAGAAGACTGCTAAAACATCCACCAAAAATGTAGATTTGGAAATCTTGTTCTAGAAATGCAATTCAAGTTCTCCAAGGTATCACTGAGGTGATGGAGATGGATGGGAGCCCAGGAATCACAAACATTGGGCAGGGATTTAACAAAAGGACTTCAGGTATGAACAGAACATGGTGGCTTTTTGCTTAACCTGTTTTTTTTCTCATGTCAGAAAGGGCTTTGGGTCATTAGGATGTTTCAGAACGTGGCACAGACTCCTCCTCCCTTCTGTTCCCAACCCTCAGAAGAAATTTGGTCCCTGCACCTCCCCCGCTCAGTATATATATTTAAATATAGAAATACATATATGAAATATCCAGAAGAAAAAGTCAGGAAAAACCATCATGATAAAATGAGGGAAATGAAGGCAAATAAAATAATTCCTCTGAAATATTAATGCAGAATATTATTATACTCATGTAGACATTTTTTTCCCAAAACTAAACCAATATTTAAATCTTATATAAAACATCCACAGTTTTGGATTTTATGAACTAAAAACCCAGATATTATTTGAGGAGTAAAGAAAAAGGGAAATATCCAAAGACTGGTGCAGACTTTGACCAATCCTGCAGCCCTTGAGGGAAATTATTACAATAGACATCAAAGATCTTTCCTTCCAATTTACAATGTGTTCTGTAAACATGAGGAGAACATCCTGTGCCCTTAAATAACAATTAGACTTTTGAAGTAAAGAAAATTTAAGATCTCCAGAGAAAGCTGTGGTGGCTCCAGAGGAGTTCATGCCTTGCAGAAGGACTCAGGGACATTCCATGTGGGACTATCACAAGAATAGCTCAGTTTTGGAAGAGGGAAGGGACTGACTAAAAACCATCTCAGTGAAAAACGATGGACAATTGTGTATTAGCCTGAAGTAGGTTTTATAATTCAGCATCACTTGTTATGGAATGTGAACAAAAACAAAGGCACAGAAAATAAGGACAGGATAATCCCAGCTGGGTCTCTTGAAAGGGCAAGAAAAAGAAACGCTAGATCCTGGGGAAAAAACCAAATTCTGTGAAATGTTCAGGCGCACTAATAATTGCAATTAAAGCCAGAAAAGGCATCAATCACACAGAATCTCTGAGACCCAGCTCCACTGGGACAGACTGGTGTGGACTCAGCAGCCACCATGGGAATTATTTCCCTATCCATAGACGTTGTGGGGTTTTATTCTTAAAAGTCAGAGGAAGTTAGAAATAACAGATTTCAGGGGAAAACCTCCTATAAATCAAGAACCTCCCTTCTGTAACTTTGTCTCTCTTAAACTGATAAAATTATTATTCTTCCTTATGCCTATGGCTCACTAATCCACACTGCACCCACCTCACTCGTCCCACCACCAGGAGCATTCCCACAGGGAGACATCAGGGCTTCATTTCAGGGGAGGAAGGATCTTATCCACAAGGAAAGAAGCACATAAAGGTGTTAAAGCCATGGAAAGCAGTGGAAGACCTGCCTGTGCCAGCTGGGAAGGCTGGAGGAGCTGGAAGCTGTTTCCAAATGGGAATAGTTGAAAGAGCTGATGCATCTGAATAGATTTGCCTGTAGGAGCAGCCATGGATAAATTGGGGTGAATTCAGAGGTATGTCTGTGAGCCTGACGAGGTGATTGTGGCCAATAGTCACCCTTTGCCACCAGCCCAGGACCCTCGGGCTGAATTTCAGTCTTTGCAATGAATTCAGTGCTGGACTTTAAATGGACTTAAAAAATTTGAAGTAACATTATCTAAATCCAGCATTGTTGCCCTCCAACAGCAGCTCAGCAACCCCAGTTATATTTATTAACCTTTTCCAATTACTAATTTTGCAAGCTTGTGATAATGTAGTTGAGGTTGTAATTACTCTGCTATGGTATTAAGGAAAGATTATCCAAAATTTGGTCTCATTCTTAAATATATCCATTAAAAATTAATATAACAGATCATTAATTAATATGTATTACTAATATAAAGCAAACAAGGTAATCCTTCCACCTTAAACCTGACTTTCATCCACATATACATTCCAAAATAAGTATTTTTTCATTTAAATCTTGTCATTTAAACCTTTTAACCCTCTTGCTGATCCACAAACCACACAGCAAAGCATTGTTAAGAGTTGCAATGACCCAGCATGAGGGGCAGCAGATTCTGGATCCAAGAACACCACAAAAAACCTACACACATATATGTAGATACACACACGCACACAAAAATAGGAAAATTGAAGGAAAGAATAAAAATTATGGATTGGAACAAAGCCACCAGTGCTGGGACCCATCAGAATTCACTGCCTCTGCTTTGTTCCACTCCTCAATGTCCCTGCTCTCCTCCTGCCACACAGTTGGGAATAAAAATTTTGACTGAGAGATACTTTTCAAATGCTGAGAAGAGTCATGATGAGAATGGAATTCAGAAATCTGCAAATGTGGAGCATGTGAAGTTTTTTATTTATTTCTGTTTCCCTCACCACTTTCCTCTCCATACAGGAGATTTAATTGGGTGAGAAGATTCATGATTGCAAAGATACAGACACACACAATATATATTATAGTTTTACAGATGTGATTCTTTGGCACTTATTTTACTAAGAATTTCCAAATCCACTTTAACCCAAATTAAGAATTCCCTAATCCAGATTAATGCTGAAAAGTAAATGTAACCTCGAGCTGTAATTTGAGAGGTAACTTGCCAAAGTAAAGGCCCCACTGCACTGAGAGAGCAAAGTAAAGGGCTTCACTGTGAATGAGAAAGGATTAGGCCCACAGAAAAGTATTGCTATAGCAACAAAATAATTCCTGGAAATATGGATAACAAAGCCAGAGCCCTGGAGATGGGAGGGAAGAGGCTTTAATCACATCCTGCTGCCCTTGGCCAGGGAAAGAAACAAGTGCCTGTTTGGTTGGTGGGTTTGGTTTTGAACTCATTTCATCAACACCAATGGGCAGCTTTCAGCCTCTGACAGAACATCCTGGCTGAAGGGCAGATGAGCAGCAACAGAATCCCTGCTCAAATGGGAACTGCGGCTGGGCCAAGTTCATGTGGACATCTCACAACCAGCCCCACTCATTCCCTGGGCAGGATTTGTGAGTGTGGAGTGCCCAACCCTCCATCCCACCCAGCAGAAACCCTCCCATCCTAGCATGTCGCTGTTGGACACGAAAGACTCCAAATAATTCAGAAGGCAAAAGGTATAGAAAAAGAAGGCTCTTTATTGTCTAATTCTTACTACCTTTTATAAGGTGTTCCGATACAGACTTAACATGATTGGTGAATAGGAATGACACCTCTCTAATGCTGTTGGTTAAACTAGAGAAACAGCAAACACCAGCTGGACAAAGATTGTTTTGAGAAAGGATAGTTGTTTGTCAAGATTGTTTTGAGAAAAAGCTTTCCTGAGAAACTTTTCCTTGGGAAAGTGTTAGCAGCTGCTAAGCAGGCTAAAATTCTCTCAGGCCTACACTGGCAGGCAGCTCTTTCCCAGTATGTTTTGCTAATTGGAAGTTCAACAGGGGTCTGCAGTCCCAGCTCTTCCCACTCCACAACTGTGCAGGAAAAGCTTTCTGCATCTTCCTCTGGAAGATGACTTTAAAAGTTAGCAAAATTTATTATCATCACCATTTATCCTTTCAGGCTGTAAAAAGCTGCCAGTGAACCCCCCCCCAAAAGGCTTAATGCATTACCAAAGCACTAATTTTATTCTTCATTATTCCCCCAAACCTACATTCGGAGCTGGAGCTCCTGCTCTGTGGAGAGCTCCTGGTTAATGTATTTCTCTGTGTAGATCCTTGACAGAGACCATTTTTCTTGCCTCTCAGGTGGCTCGTAGAGTGAGATTTATGTCTGTTATGCATAAATTCCTTGCAATATTGCTTCAGCATAATCAGCAGAAAATCTGAGCCAGCACCCACAGCAGCCACAAAACACTGCCAGAGACAGATGAACTCAGGCCACTTTCCTCAAGTCCCAGGGACTCTGTTCCCGTTGAAATCAGAGGCTGATTTTGTCCCCTTGCCATGCTGACACCCAGCACTGTCCTTGTGTGGCCTCAATGCAAATGTCACCATCAGATGGGACAGCCCATCTTAGATACTAAGCCAAGTTTAGATACTAAACCTTTCATTAGATCTGACCCTGAATTTCTGTAAATAAACATAAGAATTTAAAACCATTTAAAATCACTTTGCATCACTAAAGCAATGTCGGCATCATTCTCTCTGGCTTATATTTATTATCTTTTGCACATCCCCAAATCTGACCATGAATATCCTCAAGCCCCAAATCACCCAAATCCTTCAGTTTCATTTTAAGTTTGGGTAGGAAGGGACCTTTAAGATCATCTAGCTCCTACCCCTAATTAGGGTTAATATAAAAAAGCAACTACTAATCATATATGTCTGTCTGACATATCCTGGTTTCATCAGTGATTTCATCCTGCAAGAGGCAAAGGCTCGTCAGTGTACACAAACTGTAGCCAAACCTTTGGTACCTGAGCTGGGGGTTCAGGAGCTATTCCTGATTAACACTGCAGTGGAGCAAAGAAGAATTGTATTCAAATTGTTCTGGGCTCTTTGAGAAGTTTTTTAGATTATTTCTCAGCAACACTGCCACAACATCTTTATAGAGATCCTTGGTTTTGCTGAGTGAAAAGACACAATTTAAAAGAGATTAATTAGTTTTGGGCAATGGGAAATCATCACAGTACAAATAATTTCTGGGCTGGGGTAAAGAGGATTCTTTGTTACCCCTTGGGGAGATGCTGCAACAGCCCACGAAGGAATTGTTGAGAGGGATGAGATGAATTGCACCTAACTTGGGCCAGCTAAAAATTGGACACTGAGGTCCCATGCGATGATGTAGTGCCTCTAATGAACATCCTCCCCCAGAACATGACTCATCCCAGCTCTCAGCTGACTGTGAGGAAGCCTCAGCCTAAATTTTGGATTATTGAAATTGGTGAAATGAATCTCTGTGTCCTCGAAGTGAAACGAGATCTTTGAGAGCTGTACTTGAGTTCTCACACAAAACCAGCTGAGTCATTAAAATTACATGGACTGCCTTTCAATTCCTGCAATTCCCCCTTGTGCCTCTTGGAAAACCATCCTTTATATTTTGATTGAATTTATTGATTTATATTTATTTATTAGACTTCTTTTCTTCCAGACTCTCAGATCAATATCAGGTCAACAGTGGCACAGAATGATTATCATGGCTGCCTGGCCACTAAACAGGGGGAAATTCCCACTGCTCTTGTTACTGGAAAAACAGAAAACAAACTACCCTGAAAGTCCACAAAGGCATCAAATTAAACTGGAAACTCAAGATTCATCTCGATGAGTTATGTTTAAATGCTGTATCATGGCAATTAAACACTTCTGGTTTCCCATTTCAGCAAACATTGAAATAAAAGTCTGATGTTCCACATGATTTTCTTCTTTGCTCTCAGCTCTGGGGACCATGTCTGTGTCCCCATCCCTGCCCTTGCTCTACGGCTGCATCAGTGATCAGCAGAGCACCCAGCAGCACCTCTGGAAGAGCATCTCTGCCCAGCAGGCAGCGGCAGCCACCTCCAAAATGCCCGAGGATGCTGCAGAGGAGGGGGACAGGCACCCAGTGAGGGAGCAGTGTCACCACTGCCAGGCTGGGGACAAAGACAAAACCACCTTCATCCTTCATCCACGCAGCAAAACCACATTGGCTTAGAGTTCAGCCTCCTCTTCGCCCAGAGAGGAGGGAAGAAGTAAATTTCTTCCTGAAAATGTTATTAAAATATAACTTTTAAGCTGCATTTTCCATGGGCACACCGGGTCTGTGTCACGTCCCAGCCCCTACAAGCCGAAACACCTTTATTCGGGACAATGGAAACATTCTCTGGCGGGGGAAGGGGGGGGGGGGGGGGTGGTTCATCCTCGTCGCGAGCCCCTAGAGGGAGACATGACCCCGATTTTGGGAGGAGGCTCTCTCGGGATCCAGGCAGCGGCTCCCACATCCCGGTTCCCAGGAGCGACCGGCTGGACGAGTTGTGGAAAAGGGATGCTCCGGGTCTCAGCTCCTTCTCCTCGCCCTGCGAGGGATGCAGGGTGCTGGGTGAGCTCCTGGAGAAACCATGGGAAGCGCTGCCTGATCCACGGATGCAGGAGCAGACCCTGGGATGGCGCATCCCACTTGGTGCCGGAGGGGATGGATGCTGGCAAGAGCAGTTCCCAGCCGACCTGGGGACGTGGCAGCTCCAACTTCTCCCTCCGGGAAAACCGTGGCTGTTGCAGCCTTCAATGTGCCTCTTTTTTAGCTCGGGGCATGATGGCCCTCTTCATCTCCTTGTTCATGGCCAGAGTCATACCCCAATTCCAATAAAGAAAAATAGTTTTCTGACACTGCAAGAAGAGCAGGACCAGATTATCAGCACATTTGCATGGACAATAAAATATCACAAATTTGCCAAGATAAACTGCCTGGAAGATTAGTCTGAACTGCCAATTTCTTAAATGTTTCTCATTTCTTGGTTATAGCTATTTTTTTTCAAATTTCCCTTTCAGAAATCACATTTCTTTCAAATCAGCTCGTTGCCCTAGGGTTGTTGACCTTTATTTCACCCATCTGGCAAACAAATGAAGCAGGAAGGATAACAATATGAGATCCTAATCAGAAATGCTGTTTGTTTTTTTGGAAGCTTGATTTCAAACTTATATATTTCCCCCTAAAGGCACTGCCAACAATATGCTGGATAACCCTGCTGCAAGGAAAACCAGCAGCTTGGCCAAAAGTCTTTGTGGGCATCTTATCAGTGGTAAAATGAAGACAAAAAAAAGCGCCAAATTATCAGTAAAAATGAACACAGATGTAGCTGCAACAGCAGAGCTCAAGGACCAGGTGAGGAGCCTTGATGTTGCATCTAAAGACTTGTCAGCCCAGATTTGACCTAAAAAGTTTAACCAGAGGTTAACTAGAGTGACAGGCAAGGATAAAACAAACATTACTGCTAATTTTGGTCAAAAATATTTATAAATTGAGTTATGAAAAATAAGTATGCATAAGGAGGGGTTCATTGAGGTGGCTGAGCCAGAGGGAAGAGGAAAAGCAGTTGAACACCAAGACAAACCAGTTTTGGGTTTTCTCACCAAGCAATGACACCTCCCAGGATGAGGATGCAGATGAACACAATTTCTTAGATTGGAAGAAGAATTTGTTAATTTGGAGGATCCAATTCCCATAGTTCTAACTGGGGAATTTCTGAGTTCACTCATGCTGGAAATAAACCTGATTTGGGGGAATGATAGCAAGGCTTTAAATTTTTTATTATTAGAAATCTGTGGGCAGCAAAATTAATAGTTTTTAGGCAGCTCTGTTAAAAAGGGAATAATACATTTCAGTACTTATTAAATGCTATTCTTTTCTCAACAATCTCATTGTTTTCCTCACCACTACCTGACACCCAGGTATTGAATTAGCCTTAAAATCAGCCAGGTGTTGGACTCCTTGGTCCCTGAGGGTCTCAGCTCAGGATATTCTCTGATTCTGTGATTCTAAAACTCTGCAAGGCTTTGTAGAAAAACATCACAAAAACCCAGCTGATCTTTAAGGTGCCTTCCAACCCAAACCAGCCTGTGATTCTGTAATTCCATGAAAACCTCTTGCTGCAGACCCATGAAAGACCTGTGGCTGAGCAAGTGCTGACTGACCACAGATGGAGAGAGGTGGGATGTTTAAAGAGAATAATATTGAACCAAGGAGAAGAATTTGGGGAGAGCAGCAGCAGCTGCCAGCTGGGGCAGAGCCAATTTGGTGGCACCTGCCCTGAGTCCAACCCCTGCAGCTCCTGGGCTGCAGCTCCAGGAGCAGAACCATTCCCTGTGCAGCTCCTGTGCCTGCTCCCAGCCTTCAGAGAACCTTTGTGGATGATAAATTGTGTAAATGGTGGTTGTGACCTCCCAAATTCCAGGGGTTCATCACTGTCCCCTCTACAAGCCACCTGCAATGAGCACAAGGGCTGTTGGAGCAGTCTCCTCTTAAGGACGGACTCCTTGTATCCCATAATAGCAGATTCCAGTTAAAAATAGCAAATGATAGTCAGAGGAATAATAAAAACTAGAAAATCATCCAAAACCCCAGCAATACATCAAAGCCAGTTTAATAGCCCTTAATACTGTTACTGACACAGCTCCTGTGCTTGCAGGGCTGGATGATGGAATGGGCAGAGGTTCCTGGGTTTGGAGCCATTTCACCTGAAAACTTTGTTGCTTCCTGCATGTAAATTATAGATAATAGTTCTGCTGACAAGAGGTTGCACTTAGCTGACTCTGCTACAAGGTAAAATTGGAAGAAAATACCTGGTTAAAGAACTTTTTTCATTCCTTTCCCTTGGAAAAAAGAAAACAAAAACAACCCAAGATGCAAAGAGTTAATTGCACAGGGCTTCTCCTGTCTGGCTACTGAGCCAGAGCCATAACTGAGGGTTTCAGGATACTCAGGAAATGTGATTTGATGTAGTAGGGGCAATGCCATGCTTATCAAATCATCTTGCTTGCCTGTAAAGCTAAGCTCCAATTTATGGTGTTTTATGAAGCCCCAGATCAAGCTAAAGCTATAAAAATTGGGACTTAATATTCAGGAATAAAAATGCAGAGAGCATCGCTGAAGTGACTTTTTTTTTTTAAGTACTCATATCCACCTCACATTAAACATAACCAGGGAGTGTGGCAATAATGGGATGCTGTCCACCAGAGAGAACAAGACAAACAGCCCAGCTCTGTGATTTCTATGCCACAGGAACTTGCTGCTCTGCATGGATTAAGGCAGAATGTTGGCTCATACACCAGAACAATGGCTAATAAACCACCATGCAGCATATAGCCCTTAGCAAGCTTACTCTTATTTTTAAACTTTTTCCCCTCTGAGAAAGCTTAGAAAAGTATCTCAAACATCTGCCCACCAGATAAGTTTTTTCTTCTAGTGACCAAATGCCCAGAAAGAAGCTGAAAATTTGTGCGCAGCTGTTTGGAGAGCAGCTCTTTCATTTACTCACCTGAGGAAAAGGATGATATTTCCTTACTATGTGCATGAAAAAGGAAAATAAGAGAGATGGGAAATTTCTAATCCATTCCTGCACTATCCAGAGCCACCACTGCATCTGGCACACTTTGCCTTCCTTCACTGATCTTATCACAGTCATTAGGGGGAACACCCATATACTTAAATTACATTTTAAGACTTATGATACCTGTTTAATGTTAGATCTCTATTGAGCAAACCTTTAGACACTCACCTCACTTCCAAAGGTGTTCCTATGATTTAACAGCTGCCTAAATTATTGCTGTGCAGAGATAAGGCTATTTACACATTTGTATTAAGTGCACAACTGATTTAATCTCCTAAATCCAGGTTGAAAATCCTCCAGAAAAAAAATTAAAAATTAACCAAGACAGCAATTATACAAGAATTGGTTAAAGCATCACTTGATTTTTACTTGGAGATTTTGAGATCTAATTAAGCAGCAGGACTGATGTGTTCAGCTCTGTCCTGCTGGCTTCCCAAAGGGACCCAAACCCTCCCTCGTTTGAACGGTCCAGCCTTGATCATTAAAGGATGTGCTAATGACAGGCGTGAGCACCACACAGGCTGAAGGGACCCAGTGAATTCAAGCACTGCAACACCTGAAGTCACTTTTCCCGTGATTTAAAGACAGAAAAATGTGCAGTCTCTTCAAATGTCTTAAGGATATGCATGGATAGGCTATTTAGGAGCAGCCCGTGCTGGGGAAGGAGTCGCTCCCCCAGCTGCTCGTTAAAAGCCGCTTGCTGCAGGTTTTGAACAGATCTGTTGGCAAAGCAGTTCAAATGAGCACTTTAATTCTCTCCAGGGAGGAAAAAAAAATAATTAAAAAATCAGCTGAGGTAGCTGGGACCAGTAATTCAAACAGTTTAAACCAACCTGGCTGAGAGGAATTAGGAGTGTGAGCACACAGCCCTGGACCAGCAGGCTGGCAGAGGGGGGATGCCATCAGCTCATCCCACTGGATTTTCCCTCAGTTGGCACACAAATCATGCTCCCATTCCTGCCCCACATTAATCGATTGTTTGTGTACTTAAATAAAAATACTTGCTGCAACAAAGGTCCAAAACCAGCCATTGCGTTATTTTAAATATTTTTTCCTCATTAATATGGATTTATGAATTTCTTTTTTTGAGTTTTTTTCCCCTGAATTATGGATTTCTGCAATTTCTGCATTGCACCTGACTCAGAGGACACGGCACAGGGCTCAGGAGACAGGATCCTTTAGATCCAGCATCTCTGCCCATGACTATTTATGTGATCCCAGCAAAACTGAATAGATTCCTTGAAGCATCATTATGAGTCTGCAACCAAATTCCCAGGTAACACTCCAGGGTACAAAACCTGTCTGGCATTGCCATTCCCTGGATGAATCCCTGGTTCTGCTCATGAGTTCCTTTGCACCAGGTTGGAATTCCACCTGTGGATGCAGGATCTGGGCATGGCAAGAGGTGTTTGAGGCCCAAGGTTATTTCTGACCACAGAGGGCATTAAGCAGATATCAAAGGTGCATTGTAGGTAATATTTTTGTTTCCTACAGTTTAAAATTCACGATACGGCTGCATAGTCAGCATTTAAAATCCAGGATTTTCTTCACACTCTCTCCATAGGCTGGGGGGGGAAGCAAATTCTAATCCATGCTGAGGCAGAAAAAACAACTCACTAAAACACCATCTAAAACAGGAGGTTTGAACTCATTGAAACTCTATTATATGCTTGAGTAACTCCTGGAACAATAGAAAGCTGTGCATGATTATGCAGGTAGGCAGAAATAACCCAGGCAGATGTTGTCCTTACTGCCACTCCTGGAGTCTCATCCCTGCCTTGGACACCATCATCCCTACAATTGTCCCTTCGAGGTGGTCACACCAGGAGAAGATGGTAATGGTGCATCTCTAAGCCAGGTACTGATGTTTCTTTATGTTGTCTATATGATCTCCATTCATCTCAGCTCTCTTTTAAAAATAATAAAAATGTGGCTGTCAGGTTTTCAGGGAAAATGTTTAAAATAAGGGCCTTTAAGGACGTGACATAAAAGACAAGTAATTGGCTTTTTGTTTTTATCAGGGGATACCTGACTGATCATTTCCAAGCTCTTGGTGATGGGGAATTCTTAAAAGTGTAGTGTTGGAAAGGCAAATGGGCAAAGGGAAAACCATCAGTAAGAATGTCCCTAAATTCCCAAGCAAATTTACATGAGTATTGTTGGAGAGGTCACAACTGTCATAATTCAGTTCATATTGAGTTCACACATTTGCACCTGCAAGCCACACAAGCCCCTGCCTGACCTCTCCACATGGACATGGAAGTGCCAATGGCACAAGTACACAAACTCTGTAAGGAATCAGACTTTCCAACTCTCTCTGCTCCCCTGTCACCCCATAAAGAGGGTGACTGATGGCCACACCAGCAGTGTCACCCCCAGAGCGACGATTGTGGGGGCATTGCTTTGCCTGGGTGCTTTCATCCTATGGAAAAAGCCTTATGGAAACCCTGAGCATGGCACAGTGCCTGGTACACCTTGCTGTGGTTGCACCTTCCAAGAGAAAAAGCAGGACCTGCAGAGCAACGCTGAGCACAGATCATGCACAGGCTCTTCCCTCGCCTTTTTCAGACGTAGCTCAGGTTGTTCTTCCCTTGGGTAGAAAACTCTGAGCAGGGAGGAGGCACTGGTGTGGTTTTGGTTTTATTCTCACATTTTATTTCAACAAGGGGATGAAGTGCTGGCTTAGAGATGCAAGGGCTCAGCAGCATGAGGTTCATAACCAGCCCTGGTTCCACAAATGCCTGCCCGCAGCCTCTCGTTAAACCAGGCAAACACCACCCCCATTCAAGTAGGCCATTATGTGAGAAACCCAAAGAGTTTATAGAAATGATTGTCAAAGACCCCATCATTTTGCAGTTAGGATATTTAATAAGGTGTGCACAAAATCCAGGAGTGTTTTACCACATGTTTGCAGCTGAATTGCATTATTGTTGTTTTATAATAAAAGAGAGCCACATGGTAACAGAGCACCAGGGACCTAGCCTAATGCAACTGTTAAACATCAATGGGAAAATATCAAGTTTTTCTTTAAAATCAGTTTGGTTTTCAAGAGCTGTGACTTTTATTTAGTAGATTTTGTGAAAGAGCTTTTGTTTATAAAAATTATTGGGTAGTGTTGGCTGTCAGAAAACACAAACAGGCAATTAGAGCAATAAGTAGAATGATGGAATGAACTCCTCTGGCAGCCTCCTATCTGGAGCCAAGCAAGGCCCCGATTCCATAAGGTCATCCACAGAGCCTACAGGGACTACTCACACATTAAAGTGTGCATGAGGGTCTTGTAAAAGTTCAGAGATAGCTTGGGGAAACTGGATTGCAGGGACAGTCAGTGATTCTGCTGGGATGTGGCACTACCTAAAACTCATTTCAAAAAGTCTCCTGGAAGTGTTAAACATTCTACACAGAGTTTGGATTATCTTTAATGGATATAGCCTGTCTGGTGACTATGGAAGGACTGTTTAATTCTGTCTCTCTATTCCACACCCAGATTCTACAGTGTTTTCCTGCTGAGTCTCAGTGGTGGAAATATCTGGATCTGCCATGAAATAATAAGGACTTTTGGCCTTTGTAGTGACTATGAGCTTATGGACTGTGGAATTGTGTGAAGAACAGAACAGCCCTGACAAGACAAATGTGATTAAGTGCACAACTTCACCCAATTATGTGGAGACCTTTCAGCTACTCAGTGTAATACCCAGGGTCTGGTCTTAGCAAGACAGACCCTAGCTACCCCTCCTGCCTGAGGGGATACTTCCCATGTGCTCTACACAATGGTTTGGTTGGTTCTGCCTCCCCCTCAATGACCTTGACCTTGTAGTTCCTTCCCCCTCGCTGTGTCTCCATTGGTTTCAGGTCAATGCCCTTACCTGCTCTTTGCCCCACCTCCAGACCCTCTACTTAAGGGGAGACGGGGGGTGGGGTTCTCTCTCTCTTGCCTCTTGGCCTTGGCTCTCTTCGCCTTCTTCTCCCACCCCAGCTCGGGGTGGGGGGAGGAAAAATAAAATGGACCCTCGTGCTTAACAACAGAGACTTGTCTCATCTGTTTCCCTGCCGGCGCCTGTACCTCCCTGGACACAAAGAACACTGTAGCCACGCAATGCTACAAATGGTGGATGAATGCAAGCAACCAGTGAGGACAGACCAACCGGCACCCCGTAAGTCTCCCGCAGATTGCTACACCTGGCGGGATCCCCATCTTCCATGGAGGTAAAATACTTAGCAGGAGGGAAACATCCAGTAAGAGGACCGGTTTACTGGAACTGAGAGATGAAACTAACATCTACCATCATGTAAGAAACAAAATGCTGATTTCTGAGTTCAGTTGGATACTGTTTGCTTTGCCTGTGGTGAGGCTTTTCTCCTTCGGGCGCCGTTTAGCCCAGACCGATTGTTATTGTAATTGGAAATACCTTCCCTAAATGTTTTGTCTGTCAAATGTTAATTACCTGAGACCTCTTTCTTTGTAACTGTATCCTTTCTTCAAACTGCCCCTACTCCTGCCACTCCCTGCATAGCAACCACCAGGCAACCGATGGCACCACCCGACATGTAAATGAAAAAGCCTCAAGTGCTCATGGAACACAACTCGGACATAAAACCCCTAAAAAACAACGAGCCAACACAAAACCAAAACCTAAAAATAACCACTCTAAGTCAGCAGAACCATGGAGAATCTCACACCAATCAGACCTGGGTTCCATCTTGTCACCATAACTTCAAAAGTATCCCATACACAGGACTCCCCTAGACTTTCCAACGAGCCAGTGGACTTCCAGGGACTCCTGCGAGAAGGAAGCCCCAGCTCTGCCATGTGGAAGAGCTGAACGTTTCCTCCCCTGCGTCGTCCATCGGGAGCAGTGGCAGTGTGCATAGCCCCTCGAGCCCCCCCCACCAAGAGCTGATCTTAATAAAGGCATTAAAAAGGAGTGAGTCACCTTGCCCATTTATTTCAATTTGGGGGCTCGACCTGGATAGCCACGCCCAGAAGGCGGACCATGAGACGGGACGGCCGCCCATCCTCGGACCTCTGGGGACAGCTGGCTACACCGGACCCAAGATCAGCCTAGGACCAAGCGACGCAGAGGAGCACTGGGATTGGTAAGAGACCGGTGGCGGGAGTAAGAGGCAAGAGAGTCAAGTGTGAATGAGACGGGGGCCAGCAGCCCAGACCCCTGAAGCAAGTAGGAACCCCTTAATACCGCATTTCCGCACCCCTGCGAGGGGGCCGGCTGGGAACGGGGGAAAGCGAGACAAAGACAAAAGATTGAGGCGCCTCTAAGGGATAGGAACCCCCCACCCCTCCAAGCGTGCGGAGGGTTCCTTAGTGTGTGAGTGGCATGCATAAGGGGTAGGCCTCCCTATAGAAAGGGCTAGACAGCCTAGGCTGCTCCGGGCACGTGGAGGGCCTAGGCGAGTAAGAGTCACACACAGGCAACCTAAGTAATTCCCAGGGTGGTGTGTGGGGGTGCTTAGGTTAAGTGTGAGTGAACACACCCCCCCTGCTTGGGTACCCGAGAGGACCTGACCGGGGAATTGGAACTGGGGGTCCCCAGGCCCTACCGGCACCAGGAGGTCAGCGAAGGACCCTCACTTCCCAGGGTCTGTGACACAGGACGTGCTGAGAGGCCCTAGCTGTCACGGCTCAGTCTCGGCTCAGGGAGTTCCTGGGAAGGGAAGTTGTCAACCTGCTGCAGAAGGGCACAGGGGCAGGTAGTCTGTGCGGGAGGGCGAGGCAGCTAGGGTAACACACACACGCATCCCTTTGCCAAAGCCATCCCCTGGTGGGCAGGGTGGCTAGGAGGCAAGGGGGGAATTCTCCCACCACTCACATTCAGCCCTCACGCAGAAGCTATCCTCACTGGAGAAGGGGGATAGTCAGGGCGCGGAGGGGCAGGGGGTTCCGGGGTGAACCCTGCTCACCAAAACTTTGTGGACGGCACTGAGACAGGGATGGGGGAAGGTCCCAGGGGGTCTAGTTCTAGAGTCCCCTTGACGTCGACTCAGGAGTGCTCATAGTCTCTACTGGCAGGAGGGTCAGGGAGACGAGACGCAGGGGGAACGGAGATCGGACTTTGTCCGATTTTGGTGAAGACAGTTTAGGCTAGCCAGTCTGGGTCGGAGGAGCACGCCTGCTCCAGTTTTGGGTTTAAACTTGAGTGGCCTGTCATTAACTGAGGGCCAGTTTTTGTGCTGGGTTCTTGCTGCTAACCAGCCAGCAGTAGTTCTTGGACCAGCATAAAAGGAAAGTTTGGTGGGTTTCAATCTCAAGCTGTAGCATGGTCTGAGGCTTGGAAGAAAGAGCTGACCCTAGGCATGGGTTGGAGAGGTTTTATTCCAGTGAACTCCACGTGCTAGAGGGATTTTCGGACCTCGGTTCTCCCCTTAAGTACCCAGGGCGTAGACTGGGCAGGGGAGAACTTTGGGCCAATGGGGGGGAAGGAAGGGGGTGGTTCAAGACAGAGGTGTTTAACACAACAATGGGAAAGGTGGGTACTTGAGCGCCTGGTCAAATGGGAGAACATTTCCTTCAGGTCTTTCAGGGTGATTGACAACATTCTTTCTCCAGGGTGATACCACAGGGAATTGGGGGTGAAGGGGTTGAAAGGGATATACCAATACAAACAAATAAACAAAATACATATACAACTTTGAAAAACCTTAATCATGCACCGCAACAAGTTTTAAGTTGTTTAGAAGTTGTGTGTTGCCTGTCAGTTGTCATTTTGCTCGGGTAGAAGCATCATAAGTTCTTCGGTTAAAGTCTAGAGTCAAGAAGAGCAATGGGACAGTATTTTAGTAAAGGGGTAAGCCTCAAAGAGAATGAAGAGACTAACAGAACCATTCCCCCTAACAGCCTATTAGATCAGATACTGAACCATTGGGATACACAAGAGGCCACCAAAGGCCTAGACCAAATCAAAATGATCCACTACTGTATGAAAGTCTGGCCAAAACTAGAGATGCAAGGACAGTGGCCTTGGTATGGTACTAAAGATTCCTGGATGTGTTCCCAATTATACCAGTGTCGGAGTCCAGGGCATTCCTTTAGTTGCCCTGGATGGTCACAGACCTTGGCAGAGAGGCCTGGGACCCGAGAAAGAGGGTTTGAATCCTGGACAGGGGGGTCTGTCCAGGGGGGTTGCCTAGCACAGAGCCCAGAAAGACACAGGCTTTTACTTTAGTCCATGGAAAAAGCTTCTAACATTGAGAGAAGAATTACAAGTCACAAAGGTGTAACAGACAGTAGTGTAGCTAATCACCGTGTGGAAAATTTTGTAGTTTTGGGGTTCTTAGAATGGAGCTGACTTGGGAACAAGATGGAGAATTTAGGGCGGTGCCCTGGGTTCTTCTTGTTCTCCCTTGGCATCCATCTTCTGCAGTGATGTGGGCACAAAGTAGGTTAAGAAGATTGGGTCAAAGTAGAAATGACCTTTCTAGTATAGATAATAGGCATTGGTACGGAATTGTAAATAATAAGTACATAACTATCTGTATAAGAGGTAGCGACCTCCCATCACGGGGGGAGTCGCCCTGTGTCTGAGCTGCTGTGAACATCTCGGCCGGGCACAGAGAAATTTGTAAGATAAGAAATAATAAACACGTGAGAAACCCAAGAAACAACAAGGTCTTGAGACTCCTCTTCATTCTCGCACCAAGCTCAAAGCCTTCAGAGGGCAGAGGGCAAAAAAGACTCACTCGAACCACTTGAACCACCACCTGAAATCTCGGGCAGAGAAAACCAAAACCCAAGATACCAGTATTTAAAAACCAAGAGAGGCTCAAGCCCAGAAGAAATAACCTATGCTGCCTTGTGGCTGAAAGATAGAACAGAAACAAAGGTAGTGGTCCCGATGCCCTTTTCCTCAACCCCATCCCTGTTGGTGAACCCAATCTCCTCTCCCTCACCTACAACTATCCCTTTGCCTCCTTCCTATTGGTAGTCAAGTATGCCCGAGGTCGATCCCAACTCCCTCCTTAACAACCAACAACTCCCGATAACTCCTACTCCAAGTCACGAAACACGATCCCAAACAACCAAGCTTTTTACCCTAAGAGAAGTCCCCATGGGAGGAGTAGCGGGAGGAGTAGGGTTTGTCTCACAGGTGGATCCGGCGTGGGATCCAAACAGGGAGAAGGGAAGACAGAATATGAGAGACTACAGGTCCCTAATAGTGAAGGGTATTAAAGAATCCGTTCCCCGGGGTAATAACACCAAGTTAGCCTTTGATGGGACCCAGGAAAAGGACAAAACCCCACCCACCTGGTTAAACTGGTTGAAGAGGAATTTTCAACTATATTCGAACATAGATCCCAACAGTCCAGAGGGCCAGGTACTGTTAAAAGTGCAGTTCGTTACCAAGTCTTGGCCTGATATCAGGAGAAAACTCTTGGGTCTTTTTGGATATTGCAAACTATGGATAGAGCAGTATACCCAGAGTGTCAAATTCCTCTATGAGAAATTGGCTGATTTCAAACCCGTAAGTTGGACTGCTGAAGATAAAAAGCATTTAATAATCTGAAGGATAAACTCTCCTCGGCACCAGTCTTGAGCTTGCCTGATTTAAAGAAAGAATTTAACTTGTTTGTCAATTCCAAAGAGGGGACTGCATATGGGCTTTTAACCCAGGAGTGGGGGGGGTGTCATAAGCCCATAGCCTATTTATCAAAATTGTTGGACCCGGTAGCTTGTGGGTGGCCTACCTGCTTGCAATCCATAGCTGCTACTGCAATTCTAATAGAAGAAGCCCAAAAGCTAACCCTACAGGGTAAAATCAGGGTCCACACGCCACACGATTTAAAAACAGTCTTAAGTCAAAAGGCTCACCAGTGGTTGACAGATGCCAGAATACTGAAATATGAGATCATCCTAATGGATACCAACAATTTGGAGCTAGTAACCTCCAAGAGCTTGAACCCAGCCCAATTTTTATCGGGGGAGCCTCCACAAGGACTAGAACATGACTGCTTGGAATTAGTAAATCTCCAAACTAAAGTGAGGGAGGATCTGGGGAATGTACCCCTGCCCTATGGAAAAGTACTGTTTACTGATGGTTCCTCCAGAGTAGTGGATGGGAAACAATATTCCGGTTATGCAGTGGTCATAGAAACAGGAAAAGGAGAACTGAAAATTCTGGAAAAAGGGAGACTACCCCCCAGTTGGTCAGCTCAGAGCTGCGAGGTTCGTGCTCTAAAGAGGGGTCTAGACTTGTTAGAGAAAGAAAAAGGGACGATCTGCACAGATTCGGGGTGTGCCTTTGGGATGGTTCATGCCTTTGGCAAAATCTGGGAGGAACAAGGCTACCTAAATTCAAAAGGGAAAAACCTGGCACACGAAGGGCGGATAAGATCAGTATTAGAATCCCTGACCAAACCCACAGAGATTGCAGTGGTCCATACAAAAGGACATCAGAAGGGAGACACTTTAGAGAACAGAGGAAACTGACTTGCTGATCAAGCAGCAAAAGAAGTAGCCCTAGATCCAAAAGAACCAGTAAAGATTCTTAAATTAGACAAAGCAATGACTGAAGAAGAGGAAAGGCAGGGACCAATATTTACTAAGAAAGAATGGGAAGTAATAAAGAAACTGGAATTATTTCAAGGGGAAAAAGGGGAGTGGTTAACCTCAGATGGGCGAAAATTTTTGAACAAAGCTTTAGCCCGGAAAATGCTGAATGAGATACATGACCTGACTCATTGGGGAACCCAAGGGTTGTGTGATCATTTCCTGAGAGAACATCTATGCCTTGGAGTTTACAATCTGGCGAGAGCCATAACCAAGGGGTGTGTAATATGCCAGAAAGTAAATCAGAAAGTAATGAGAAAAGCTGAACCTGGGGGAAGAGAGTTAGCCTTGAGACCATTTCAAAGTGTGCAAATAGACTTCGCAGAAATGCCTCCCATACAAGGATATAAACATCTATTGGTGATAGTCGACCACCTAACCCATTGGATAGAGGCATTCCCCACAAAAAGGGAGACAGCAGAAGAGGTTGCCAGAATAATACTAGAAAGTATTATTCCCAGATATGGGTTAGTTAACACCATTGATTCAGATAGGGGATCCCATTTTACCTCCCAAGCCTTACAGGCCATTGTGAAGGCTCTGGGAATGAAGTGGAGACTGCACACTCCATGGCACCCCCAGAGTTCGGGTCGAGTAGAACGCATGAAAAAGACATTAAAAAACGTGTTAACAAAACTAATGGCTGAGACCCAGATGAGTTGGCTAAAGTGCTTACCCCTCGCCCTCTTGAGGATTAGAACCAGGCCACGATCTGATCTAGGAGCCTCCCCATACGAAATGATGTTTGGGCTCCCCTTCCTAATGACACCTTACAGCACTGGAGATTATATAGAAGGGGAAGAAATAGCTAGAAAATACCTAGAAACAATTGGGAAGACCCTAGACAATTTAAGAAAAAGAGGATACCTCCCCCAGACTTCCCCACTTGACACCAACACCCACCAAATCAGTCCTGGGGATTGGGTGCTAATTAAATCCTGGAAAGACACCCCATTAACCCCAAAATTCAAAGGTCCCTTCCAGGTCCTGCTAGTGACCCACACTGCTGTCCAGACCCAAAAAAAGGGGTGGACTCACGTCTCCCGTGTAAAAGGACCGGTACCACCTCCTCCTAACTGTGGACAAGACCCAGAAAAATCCCCCACAAGTTTCCCCAAGTGGATTGCCATCAAAGATCCTACCAGCCTTAAAGTGACTCTTAAGAGACAACCAAAACCAAACTGAAAAATAGAAAAAGACTACCGGACTCTGTCGAGCAAGATTGTTGTTAAAGTTAGTATATTTGCCTTGTTTTATTAAGTTGTTGTTATTGTTAATGTTTAATGTTAATAAAAAGGTTAAGCAAGAACTCCCCCATTAACTTCTCCCACAGAGCATTCCCCAAGGGCGGCTAAATTAAGAAAAAGTGGGAAAAAAGAAAAGGACCTTACCGTCTCTCTAGACCCCTCCAAACCTAAGAGGCAAGACCGGGTGAGGCTAAAGAAAGGTGAGCCATGAAGCTCCCTGAGACAAGACTAGCTCATATCAGACTCTTAGGTGGACTGATGTTAGTCCAGCTAGTAAGCTTTGTAGTAGGAGAAAGTGGAGAAGCATGCACGAAGTGCTACTACCCCCTTTATAGTGGGGAAGACCTAAGATCACTGGTGAGAGTCCACACAAATATCAATCCCACCTGTTTTAATCATTCACAATTGGAAACTTGTCAAAAGGAAGAAAAAACATATTGGCTTACAAAAAATACCCCCTTAATTAGGCAGAGCTTGCTTGGGGGATGCCCTGTGGGAGAAACCTGGTTCTGCTTTGAACAAGAGAGACTGAATGATGTAATAAAAGAAAAACAATTGATGATGAAAAAAAGGTAATTTGGATGAGACACTGGGCAGAAATCTATTTATTAATCTGATTAAGAAAATTAGCAAAAAAATAAATATAACTAATTGTTGGGTATGTGAAAATACCCAAATGTCAGATGTCTGGCCCTGGGAAAAGGTTAGCCAGACACCTTTAGACATTTTGAGGTGGAAATTAACTAAGCAGAAACCCCAAGTCACAGGGAAGAGGGAGTGAGAACAGTGGGACCTGAAAGCGAAAGTGATTAGGGAAAAGTGCATTAAAAGGACAGGGAGAAAATACCAAACTCCTGTTGGAAAAATGACCTGCGAAAAATATCTAATTGTAAAGAATTCAAAAAGCAAGTGGATCCCTCAAGAATCAAATATGTATTGGGCCATTGGGAAAAAAAGAGAAGAGATGTATTTATCATGAGAGATATAAATTACATGAGTGTGCAGACAAAGGAATAAACCCTTTCTGGGAATTGAGGGAGCTCTCGAAATATTGGGAGTATTCCACAGATATACAGAACACTTTCTGGAGAGCCCCTGAGTATTTATTTTGGATTTGTGGGAGCACCACCTATACCCACCTCCCAGGGGACTGGGCGGGAAGTTGCACAATTGAAATAATGGAGCTTGCTTTCTTCCTCCTACCTAAAGAATCAGGGTCATACCTAGGAGTCCCCTTGCAAGATAATCTAAAAAAGAGCAACCAAAAGAAAAAACATGTAATAAACCTGAGAAGCAATCAGAAATGGAAAAGAAAGACCTGGGCCCAGGACGGATCCTGGAAATATCGTACTCCTGTTTATATGTTAAACCGAATCATCCGTCTCCAGGCAGTATTAAAAGTGGTGTCAAACAGAACAGCCCTTGCCCTAAACCACATCAGTACACAATTGGCACAAACCAGAGCTGTAGTAAATCAGATCCGGCTGGCGGTAGACTACCTATTGGCAAAGGAAGGGGGCATTTGTAGAAAGTTTGATTCCTCAGAGTGCTGCCTGGAGATAGATGATAAGAGTGAAGTTATCAGAAACATCCCAAAGGAGATACAAAAAGTAGCTTATGTGAGTAGCCAAGAATGGACTCCTCTGGTAAACTCAGACTGGTGGAATGACCTTTGGTCATTCAATGGAGGGTGGTGGAAGAAAGCAGTCTTTATTGCTGTCTGCGCATTTGCTGGCTTTTTGTTTCTACCCTGTCTACTCCCCTGTATAATCAGGATGGTGACTACCACAGTGCAAGCTAGCATTCAGATCCCTGAAGGGACCAATAAAAAGCAAGCCAAAATTATGTTAATAGAAACTCAAAATCAGGACCAGGAACACAAAACTGCCAGGGAAATAGATAACCAATACCTAAAATTAAAAAAAATATATACTCCCAGGTGCCAGAAAACCGAAAGTTGATGTGGGCTAAAGCCCGATCAAAATATAAGAGGGGGAATATTGTAAGAAACAAAATGCTGATTTCTGAGTTCAGTTGGATACTGTTTGCCTTGCCTATGGTGAGGCTTTTCTCTGTCGGGCACCGTTTAGCTCAGACCGATTGTTATTGTAATTGGAAATACCTTCCCTAAATGTTTTGTCTGTCAAATGTTAATTACCTGAGACCTCTTTCTTTGTAACTGTATCGTTTCTTCTCTTCGAACTGCCCCTACCCCTGCCACTCCCTGCATAGCAACCACATAGCAACAGATGACACCATCCGACATGCAAATGAAAAAAACCTCAAGTGCTCATGGGACATGATTCAGACATAAAACCCCTAAAAACAATGAGCCAACACAAAACCAAAACCTAAAAATAACCACTCTAAGTCAGCAGAACCATGGAGAACCTCACACCAATCAGACCTGGGTTCCATCTTGTCACCATAACTTCAAAAGTATCCCATACACAGGACTCCCCTAGACTTTTCAACGAGCCAGTGGACTTCCAGGGACTCCTGCGAGAAGGAAGCCCCAGCTCTGCCATGTGGAAGAGCTGAACGTTTCCTCCCCTGCGTCGTCCATCAGGAGCAGTGGTCGTCCATCAGGAGCAGTGGCAGTGTGCGCAGCCCCTCGAGTGCCCCCCACCTAGAGCTGCTCTTAATAAAGGCATTAAAAAGGAGCGAGTCTCCTTGCCCATTTATTTCAATCACAAGTCTTTTCATTTTTCATGGGAGGGAGTTTTAAGAACTACAAGTAGCTAGTCTGCCTGCAAAAAGGACCATCCTGGGGACTCTTACCAACTCTTCTGACACGTTGCTGCAACTTATGGACGATAAAGCTACTTATGGATGATTATGGATGATTTGCATGCAAAAGGTCAGCACCCTAAATCAGTAGTCCACCCTCCTGTAAACCTCCACAATTTTCAGTTGCTGTGAAGCTGCCTGTATCTTTCCTTACCCTTTATTCCGAAGAGCATGGCTAGGAGTGAAAACTGCCAGGATGGCTCAGAGTTGATACCGTCTCTCCATCACCCTGCCCCTCTCCACTGCTATCCCACTTTCCCTGAAGGCAGGACAAGGTCGGAGACTGTCCAGAAGTGACGCAGGTGCGCTACCGTCCTCCCGCTGTCCTGTGTCCTCCTTCGCCCCCCTGTCTTTCCATACCCCCGTTCCCTGCCCGGGAAGGTGATGGCCACGCCGACCCAAGTGCTCCTTCTAAAAAATGGAGCTTACACGCGGTTTTTGAGGTCCCCTCTTTCCCACGCAGTCTGTCTTTTCCGGCCCCATGCCTGCCCTTCCCCCCCACCTACCTCCTCCCATCCTGCCACGGCTGCAGCTGCCCCTGCCCCGGGCCCGCGGCAGGGGAGGCGAGGCGGGGCTGGGCAGCCTCAGAGAGGGGCTGGGCCCTGCAGCTGTGCCCATACCGGCCCACGTGGCAGAAGTGGTGTGGCAGAGCTGAGCAGCCTCAGAGAGGCTGAGCCCTGCCGTGTACTGCTGCCAGCTCGACCACTGCCGCTTTCACTGTTCCTCACTTCACAGTCACCATCATCAATCCAACAAACTACCTACAACACCAGTACTAAAGCCGAGACCAAACACTAAGAACTGTGCCCTTCGTGAAGAAGAGATCAAAGAACTGCACCCCTTCTGGTCAGAAGATCAAAGGCCTAAGGAGACTAAACTATTAGCTCATCAAGTAAAAATGTATTCATTTAATTCAGTATCATTTCTGTTACCTTTATCCTCTGTAAGTCTCAAATGCTTTTCTATTGCTTTTTAATTCAACTTAATAATGTTCATCTTAGTTTTGTAAACCAGCAAGTCATATTCATAAGTTATTCACCACACATTTTAAACAATTTATAAACGGAGGAGTTGTGGAGACCTTTCAGCTACTCAGTGTAATACCCAAAGTCTGGCCTTAGCAAGACAGACCCTAGCTACCCCTCCTGCCTGAGGGGATACTTCCCATGTGCTCTACACAATGGTTTGGTCAGTTCTGCCTCCCCCTCAATGACCTTGGCCTTGTAGTTCCTTCCCCCTCGCTGTGTCTCCATTGGCTTCAGGTCAATGCCCTTACCTGCTCTTTGCCCCGCCTCCAGACCCTCTACTTAAGGGGAGACGGGGGGTGGGGTTCTCTCTTGCCTCTTGGCCTTGGCTCTTGTGTCACCACTTGTGTCAGGTGCACACGTTCTGGGTCATCACTTACGGCAGTCTCAGGGCACCCGAGGAATGAAGCAGACGCAGCAGCTCAAGGGGAAGCTTCTACTACTACTTTTTATTCTAAAAATCTGACTCCATATATACATTTTTACAAAAAGCCAGAGATTGGCTACACAGGTTGCCACCTCTTGACCTGGATGGTGAACATCACCGTCCATCACATTTCTCCTCCCAGAGGACAAGAATGCAAACAATAGATAAGTGCTAAAAATATACATTATTTTTGTGAAGCTGCGTGAGAAACTCCAGTTCAAGAGTATAAACAACAAAAAGACTTCTGCATCAGGGCGACATCTCACCCTTTTTCCATTAATTAAAAGAAAACCAAAAAAGAAAATGAACATAATTCAGTTTCTGTTCATGAAGGGCCATCGGAGTGATCACTCGTGTCATCAACATCAGAGTCGTCACTCAATGGCTCATCCACTTGTTGACCTTCATCTTGATCACGGTCTCCTGACTGTCCGTTGACCGAATTCTGTCTCTGCGGTCTCAGGTCAGGACGGACACACTTCGCAGGTACCCAGCGTACTCCAGTATCTGTGGAGACACAAGCATACCCGCGCCCCGAGGCAATAAGGTCATAGGGACCTTCCCACTGCTTAGTGACTAGGTTTCGCACTCGGACCTTCGCTCGAGGCTGATGCATCTCATCCGGAGCCTGTAATGAAAGGTGGTGATTCAAGAAAACAGGGTTATTTGAGTTCTGCGGCACCGTGAGGTGATTGATTGTGTACAAAGCCTTTTGCAACCGACTGTGCGGGGTTTCACCCTGCATTCCCCGTTTTTGTTTTTGGAGAACACGCTTGAGTGTACCATGAGCGCGTTCTACAATTGCCTGGCCCGTGGGAGAATGAGGGATCCCAAATTTATGAGAAACTCCCCACAACTGCAAGAACTGCCGCACCTTCTGTGAGGCGTAAGCAGGACCATTGTCGGTCTTGATAGCAGAGGGTATGCCTAAAACGGCAAAGGCCTGCCTCCAGTGGGCAATGACATCTCGGGTCTTTTCTCCCATGTGAGCCGAAGCCCACACTGCAGAGGAGAACGTGTCCACCGTAACATGCACATACTTGAGCCGGCCGAACTCGGCAACCTGGGTAACATCCGTCTGCCAAAGTTCCAAGGCCTTGAGGCCCCTGGGGTTCACCCCTGCCGGCAAAGGTGCAGCGACCGCGTGACAGTCATCACAGGACTCGACAATGTCACGGGCCTCAGTTGGC